>JAKCPB010000184.1:0-75424 GCA_021442155.1 Cymbidium sinense
TTACGTATTGCTCAAATGCGCATTGAGTTCCATTTGACACATAACCATGTAGATATAGGACACAAGTCACTTCCTTATTGGCATGAGATTATTTAAGTATGAGCATAAATATATTTCTTTGATATAAGCTCTTTTATAAGCAAAGGTTTTTTTAGCTTATTAGCTCTGATAAATAATGATGAATGGATGGATGATTATTTGCTTTAAGTTATATTTAATGATGAATTTTATTCAATTTAAACATATGCCCTCTAGATGAATTTTACAATCAGCTCGACCATCATTAGGAAAAGATTAGGTTGTGGCAATCCAGACCTAGTCATAGGACCAAACTGGGGATTAACGCAACAACATCCTCAGACACTAGAGTTATAATTTTTATACATATGTTAGGGCACATGTGAGAAATTCAAGCTTATTTTTAACCTGTGCAACATCCTCAGGTAGTAGGTTTATGCAATTGTAATTGTGTTAGAGCCCATGCGGGTTATTCAAGGTTGTCTCAAGCATAATGCCTTAGCATTACAAATATGGTGCCTCGGTATTGTAACTCCAGCATCAAGGAGTTGCATGGTTAGCTTCATGGCGCTGATGTCATTTACCCTGTTGATCACTTTACTAGTGCCACCGCTAATGTTGCACCATAGCGGTCAAAAGTCAGTTTACAATAACTCACAAATGTTCAGGCTAATTAATAACATGGGAAAATTTTTTGATTGGCATCGTGGCGCTATGTCGGAGCACCGTGATGCTACATCAATGAGACACATCATTTTATGTTTAAGAATTTATGGTAATTAATGTCCCTTTTTGACCAACGTAGTAACTGCCTTGACCATCTATCCAGCGTCACAATGCTAGGCCACTATTTTAGAAGCCGAGAGGTTAGCGCTGCATTGCTACAAAGGCAGTGCCGAGATGTTAGGCCCGACTTATAAATAGACCCCTTGGGTAGCCAAAATTTTCACTCTGCATTCCTTTTAGAGCATTTCCTTAGAGTTTTTTTTGTCTCTCTCTCTCTTTCTCTCTCTCTCTTCTAATTTATTATTTCTCATACACCATGCCAGTAAAATATGTCGATAAGGGCAAGAAGAGGGCAGCTGTCTGTGACACTAATAGACTTATTAGTCTGGAGGCCAAGGAAAGGTACCACCACACCCTCATACATAAGAATTTGATCTTAGAGAGGAGCTTCTACAATCTAGGAGGGCTCATGGAGAGCATCATTATCGAGAGAGGCTAGGAAAAATTAGCCTACTATAATAAATCTGGTGTCATCCTCATGGTGTGGCAGTTCTTTGCTAACATGAAGGAGCGCCAGAATAATCAAGTTTCCATCCTAAGAAAACTAGTAAGTTTTTCAATCGCCATTAACATATTAGTCTCACCAAATGTAGATTATGATTAATATCTTTTATTATAATTATCATCTCAACTTCTAAATTCTTAATTTCCTCACTATAAATTCCAATACCTAGTGGAAAAGACAGGAGAAAATTATCAATTTTATTTCGGCCTTAGTTAAAGCTTGACATTACATAATTTTTAGGCGATGCTCACTAGAAATATCAGGGAAGTAACTGGGGATAGGGATGTTTTGAATTTTGAAATTCAAAAGGGCTTTACTATGGATGTAGAAGATTATATATAATTCTATTTGTAATATGCTTGAGGGTAGTACTATAATAGGCTTTGGTTATCCTTCTCTTATTTATGCTTTATGTGTTAAGGTGGGAGCGGCAAGGGATCATGATGAGGAAGTCTTTTTTACAAAAGGTTCCCCTAGACAAAAAGGTCATTGAGGGGTTTGGTTCTAGGACAAAGGTGGGGGAAAGCTCATGCGCCTCTCTATCTCAGGTGAAATCCTCTAAAACCCTAAATGAGAATATCCAAAAAATTGGAGGACAAGTCTCAAATATAAGGAAAAAGGTCAATGAGACTAGTCAACGTCAGTAGAAATTAGAGAGAAAATTTGACCATCACATGGATCAGTAGCCACAACAGTTTCATGCATGACTCAGTTTATTACCTCCCTTCATTGAAGATTTGATTCATGGCTGGATGTAGCACCAAAATTTTAAAGGCATGACCTTATAATAATAGATTCGATTGGGTTCAAAGTGTGTTTCTTTCATCTTTGGGGCCATCTTGATTTGGTTGTAGCCGATGACCCATCCATGAAGGAGAATACTATGAGATGAGGCAATGTCCACCATTAATTCTAGTATAAGAAGTGGAAATTCATCCTTAGGACATGCCTTATTTAAGTCCCTGAAATCGACACATATGCAAAATTGGCCATTCTTTTTCTTAATTAGCACGACACTGGCTAACAGGTAGGGTATTTTTCTTCCCTGATAAAACCAGCATCGATCAATTTCTTGACTTCAGAAATGACTTGTTATTCGATTTCTAATTTCATGCATCTAGGAGCTTGCTTGATAGGGTTAGCATTAGTTGCTATTTGTGGACTGCTACATCAGGAGATAATCTAGGCATCTCTTCATAGCTCCATGCAAAGCAGTCCTTAAACTAAGTCAATAGCCTAATTAAGTCATTGGTTTCTTCTTCATTCAACAAGGAACTGATGTATGTGGGCGTGGATTTTCTTCTATCCTGAGGTTGATTTCTTTGAGCTTGTCGATAGTTGAATGGATTTCCTCTTCAAATTTTGAAGGTGCATCTTTGATTTGAAGACCATTCGATCATGAAGTTTCTAAACACACATCCTCATAAGAGTTAGTGTGGTTTGAGAAGAACTTATCAGACTCCAGATGATTGGTGACAACTAAGCGGTAATCGTCATCATCGACTGGATTGTGCATCCTTGCCTTTATTGTTCCACAACTTCTCAAAATGCTCTGACCTGTGCTTGGACTATGTATAAGGAATCAAACTTTCTTTATAAGATTATAAACACAAGAAGAGTACCAATCAAAAGGTAATTCCATTAAATCTTTATATGAATTATCCTCAAGTTCTACATCAGCTTTTGGAATTAAAAATGATGATCCCAATAGAAATCTCTTTGGCTTGACATCCATGGAAGACTTAGGGGCTTCCTTAACTACTAAACCTTCAACTTTTTGAGAAGAAAGTGAGGTTAGAGCTAAAGTTCCCAACTACTACCAAATAGTTTTACATAAACTTGAATACATTTGTGCTTTGCTTGGAGGCCTGGTCTTCATCACTATTTGGCTTGAGTGTCACCTACAATGAAACCTACTAAGAGGGGTAGGCTAGTATGCTAATCACATGAGACTCATCCTCTGAGCTAGATTCCAAGTCTATGTGAATAGTAGGAGTACTCATGTGAACTGGAACATAACCCCTATTGGCTGGTGGCCACCAGGGGGTCTTCCACCTCTAGAATTGCCTCTATGTACCTCCCTCTAGGTGAGTCATCTACCCATATGTCCATATGATGGAATGAATTGTGGGTGGAATGTAACATGCGGCTCTACCTCTTTCATGGTGTCCTTTTCTTGCTCACTTGTACTTTCCTTTTTCTTTCTTTTTCTTTTTTTTTCTTTCTTCTTTTTCTTTTTTTTTGTATTTGAATTTTGACCAAGTTCTCGAGAAAAGGCATTTTGATTTTGAGGAAGATAGTAGGTCGCATCTTCATATATCTCAACCTCTCTAACTAAAAATGGCTTTTCATCTCCTTTGACACAATATCCGATTCCATCTCTTTGAAACTTGATGCACAGATGAAGGGAGGATGGAATCATTATGTTCTGGTGTATCCAAGGCCTATCGAGCAAAGCAGTAAATGATGTATTTGAATCGATTATATAGAACTTGGCTTCAGTCTTCTAGTCACCTATTTCTAAAGGTAACACTATTGAGCCTAAAGCCCTCTGCATTGAATCCTTTCAACATCATCTGATCTCTTGAGTGTAGAGATGTCAATCTTCAAATAGGTAAGGGTCTTTAGACTTATAATGTTCATCGATGCACCTGGATCAACTAAAATCCTAGAAAGTCTGAATCTGCACATATCCACTATGATGTAGAGGGGACGATTGTGCTCCATGTCCCCAAAAGAAGGTCTTCATCGATAAATGTGATTCCTTGGGCTTCTTTTGAATAATGTGCCTCCTCTCCAATAGTGATCAGTTGAGCTAAGCATATCTCTAGATCAAGAAGAGCCTTAATTAATGATTCCCTCATCTCTTTGGATAAGACAAAGGCATCATATATGCTTAGTTTGGACAAATTTCTTAGGTGAGCGAGACATTGTAATCAACTCAGGCTGATCCTCCACAAGCATATCCATGGGTGGAGCATCCGTGGAGGGGCTTCTTGCTCATTGCTCAAATGACTTATTTTCCCTTATCTTGAGGTGTTACCTAGAGGTAGAACCTTGCCACAGGTTAACGGTGATCTCTTGTGGAGGTTTAGTGGAAGATTCTACCACTGCTCAGCTCACCTATAGCTTCTCCTATAGGACCCTCAAAATCGATGATTCCAAGTCTATCTCAAGAGGTGAACCCATAGTATTCAAGGGAAGTCCATTTGAATCGAAAGGGATGATGTTGTTATAATTATTATTAAGACATGAGTTTTCTAAAGAGTAGGTTAGACAACCCATCAAAAGTGACATAGATGTAATTCAAACTAGCTTTATTCCTCATTTTTTAGATTTAGAAGAAGGTACATAGTAGAAATCTAGTAAAGTAAGGGTGAGGGATTTGATGCCCTCATCCGCGATATAAGATGTCTAGAAGAAGAGCTTGCTAAAGTAGAAGTGTCGGTTGAAGTAGTAGTTGCAATGGAATGGAGGCTGGGCTCGGTCGATGGTTGCTACTTGGCTATCCCAGGCTAGTATGGGTGCTTCTTGAGCTCCACTTTCCCAAGTTATCTTTGGAAACTTGAACCTTCCTTGATGTTGGAGGTTTGAGTTGCCTCGGCACTGGAGAAGTTTCTTGATTTTTGAAATAATCTTTTTAGAGGTTCGGGATAGAGAGATATCCTAACCTTCTTTTATTTTTAGAGGATCACATGTATCCCCAAGGATTATCCTAATAGAACTGGATGGTTGTTCCACTAGATATTATTTAGGGATAACTATGGCACCTGACTTATAGCTATGCTCAAGCCAGTCCTTAAATGTAAAGCAATCCTCCAAAACATGGCCTAGCATGCGGTGGTAAGGGCAAAAGTTTAGATCATTACTCATGCCCACTTCCTCCAGCTTCTTAGGTTCGGGTAGCTAAAAATCAGATTTTTTAAGAGGTTCTTAAAGATTTTCATGACTACCTCCTCTTAAATGAATAAGGTTTGTTTAGTTTATCCAAAAAGGTAATGGATGATAGCTACCTGGGGTGTATGTGTATTACGAGAATATGGAGGAGGAGGCGGAAGGCCATGGAGGCTGTGGCGGCCGATAGGATGGCCTAGGTGGTGGTAGAGGAGGTGAAAGTGACGGCTGTGGAGCTTGAGGTCTCTCATGATCTCTGGTGTTCCTTATATCAATGCCTACTACTAGCTTCTTTCATAGGCTTTTATGGCTTTGGCTTTGATGATTGATCTTGAAAAGGCAACTATTTCCTCCTTGTAGACTAGCACCTTGTTGATTAGCTTCTCAAATGTCTTGATGGTGAAATCTTTGAGCATGAAGGTGCCATGAATATTCTTTAGTAGAATTTCAACATATGTTGTTTAGGCAGTTCATTTCATACTTAAATTTGCCATCGAATATAATCAATGAAGGACTCATCAGGTGTTGTTGTGCTACAATGAGATATACAGTTACCCTTTGTTGAGCTCCAGCAAACCTCTTAATAAAGAGTTGCTCCAACTCAGAAAAAGTCTTCACTAAACTATTGGGGAGTTCATACCAATCAAAGACTATGCCTTGCTACAAAAGATGGAATAATAGTGCTCACTACTGTTAACATTTGTCCCTAAAGTGCTATATGCGCATGGTTCCCCTCGCCATCAAAACTCTTGAAGAAGGCACAAAACCCTTAGGATATTGGATAGCATCAAATTCCTCTGGGTAGGGTCTACCCTTTGGCCATGCTTGCCAATGCTTCTCTCACTTGTTGTTCAACCATGAGCTTAATATATTTTTTTTTCTTATGGAGATCGCCACTACCTTCCTATATGCTAGTGTTCCTACTAGAGGTGAACTCTTAGGTTGATCCAAGACATGCAGTAACTCAGGCTAGCCAATCTCCACAATGGTAGGATGTGCTGCTGGGGCTTGATTCTAAAGTGCTAGCTAGCAAATCTTGAGCCTCTTTCCCATCTTGTCAATATGCTCATCCTTATTTGAGTTGTTGAAGAAGGTGTTGGGTGGTAGGTCATCCTTTTGGTAGTAACACCTTCCAAACTTTAGTGATCCCAAAGGAGGGAACCCAGTATCAACCATATGCACCTCTAAATCTTCCAACAAATTCATCTTCTTTGGGATCAAAGCTAACCTTTTCTTCCTCTAGGTCCTAGTCATATCCTAGATTTTCTTCTTCTCAATGAGATCTTGCTACGATATCATCTAAGGAGTGGTCCAATTGTAGCAAATGCACAAGTGGGATCATGCATGAATGAGATACATCGACCTCTATCGGAGAGCTATCTTGAGGGATATGCTCACTAGAAAGAAATGCTCATGGCTCACCTTTATAGATGGAGTACTTCCCCTAGGGGGATCTATCACCATCAGGACAATGGAACTATCTCTTTCTCCCTCTACTACTGCTACATCCATGATATGTAGAGCTAGTGGTGGTGATGGCATGACTATGATACTACGAGGTCGCCACTCCCTCTTCACTATAACTGAAGTAGGAGGTCGAGCAGGAGAGCTTGGCCTCACCTCAGTTGGCTGTAGATGAAATGGAATCTCTTGGTCATAGATCACCAGTGGGGCTTTCTTTTCCCCTGATGCTGCCTTCATGGCCTTAGATGGAACTGTGGAAGATGAAACTTGTACTGGCAATGGTGGATGTGGAGTGGAGCAGTGTGATGGAGACAATACCGACTCTCTCTGTACATGAGCTCTCCTCCCATGGTGGGTAGTACCCATCAATAGAATGCTATCAATGTGACCAGGTGTCGTCGATCGGGAAATCCATGAGGCGGTATCGACATACCTTCATCTCTCTCCCGTAACATGCGATACATGGGCCTCCCCTCCCACCCTCTCCTTGATATGCTCATCTACGCGAGGAATGACTAATTAGATCAAATTGGGCTTTGAACGATCATCCCCACCCAACTTGGTAGAATATCCTAAGACAGCATAGACCTCCTCTTATCTCCGATAGGTGCCTCATAGTGTGCTGTGGAGGTGACACGTAAACCTCTAACATCATCCTCTCCATCGATAAAAAGAGGATGAAACTTGTTCTATGTGATCAGGAGAAACTACCGGTGACTCCTATTGCAACTTGAGAGCGCCTCCATCTCCTTGGCTATGTGCACATGATGTGCTTGATCTTGCGGACTTATTGGCAGTTCAGGTGGAGTAGTGTGAACTAGACCCTATCTCAAAGGTAGGGGAGACTATCTCTGAAGTTAGGGTAGCCTTCCCTTGGAAGAAGCTAGTGAGTGGGTACCCAGCGCAAGAATGACAACAACTGCATGAAAGTTGTGTAGAGAACTTCCACCTTCTCTTCATGAGGGAAACTTGGAAATCAAGGCATCTCATATGGATGACTCCCGTCACCACATTCTTGCTGGTGAGGGTTTCCCGCTCACAAGTGATCCTAGCCCCCTCAAATCCTCGGCCAAAGTGTATCAGATGGGCAAAGTTAGTTTGTGGGAGGCTGGCCCAATCCAAGGCCAAATCCATCCCAAAGGGGAAAGTGAACACATACTTAGTCCATTGTATCCTAAACTTGAGAAAAATTGACTAAAACTGTTGAAATTCAATTTTGAAAACAAACTCAAATCATGTTTTTCTGCTTTAATTTTCTTTAGAATTTGGATCCACACTCAACAATTTGAATATGTTAAATGGGGCTCTTTGAATTTAGGAGATAGATTTTGAATTTGGAATTGAAGAAGAGATTTTGAATTTAGAATCCATTTTTAATAAATTTATGTATGTTGGAAATGGGTTCAAGTATTTTGAAGAGATTTTTGATGCTTCTGCTGGTTCATATTTGAATTTGATTTTTATGTTTGGGGACCTTTTATTTAACAAATTTGAGTATGTTAAAGTAAAGGGTCAATTGATTTTATTTGGGATTGCTCATTCAGTAAATTTGGGTATGCTAAATGAGTTATTTGAAAATAATTTTCTTCTTTTGCTTGTTTGCCCATGATGTGAATCATGTGTGAATTTGGAAATAGAATCTTTACTTAACAAATTTGTGTATGCTAAATAAAGTCCAAATATTTTCTTTTGTTTTGATTTTGAAAAATGGGATCTTTACTTAGAAAATTTGGGTATGCTAAAATAAAGTCCACATGTGTTTGATTTTTGTGATTTTGGTTTTGGAACCTTTACTTAGCAAATTTGTATGCTAAATAAAGTCCAAATGTATTTGATTTTGAAAAGGATCTTTACTTAGCAAATTTGGGTATGCTAAATAAAGAATCTAAATGTGTTTGATTTTTTTGTGATTTTGAAAAGAGGATCTTTACTTAGCAAATTTGGGTATGCTAAATAAAATCCAAATGTGTTTGATTTTGTGATTTTGAAAAAGAGGATCTTTACTTAGCAAATTTTGCTATGCTAAATAAGAATCCAAATGTGCTTGATTTTTTGATTTTGAAAAGATGATATCTACTTAGCAAATTTGGGTATGCTAAATAAAGAATCCAAATGTGTTTTATTTTTGTGATTTTGAAAAGAGGACCTTTACTTAGCAAATTTGGGTATGCTAGATAAAAAATCCAAATGTGTTTGATTTTTGTGAATTTGATTTTGTTACTTCTTTGAAAGGAGGGTTTCTATTTAACAAGCATGGTGTGTTAAATGGAATCCAATTTATTTATTTATTTTTTCAATTTTCTTTTGAAAAGAAACTCTCATTTGACAAATTTGGGTATGTCAAATGGAATTTCAATGTATTTTGATTTTCATAATTTTTTAAAGTAGATTTCCATTTAACAAAGATAGGTATGTAAAATGGAAGTCAATCATGTTTTATTTTTCAAAGATGAAATTTTTGAGTGTGATTATTACGTTTTGAAAAGAAGGGAATTCCAACTTGACACATATGGAATGAGTTGAGTGGAGTTCCAAATGGTGTGATTTTGCTTGAAAATGAAACCTCCATCCAACACATTTCAAATTTGTAATTTTTGTAATGGAAGAAATTCCAACTTCAACATATGTAAGATGCATTGAAATGGAGTTTCAATTTCATGCTATGATTTTATTTGAAAATGAAATCTTCATTCAATAAATTTGGGTATACCGAATGAGGATGTTCTTGTGTGCTTTTTCTTTTTGAAAGATGATTTTGATTTTATTTGGAAATAAAATCTTCATTCAATAAATCTGAGTATATTGAATGAGGATGTTCATTTGTGTTTTTTTAAAGATGATTTTGATTTTATTTGGAAATGAAATCTTCATTCAATAAATTTGAGTATATTGAATGAGGATGTTCATTTGTGCTTTTTGAAAGATGATCCTTAACTTTGATTTTAAAAAGATCCTACATGTAACAATCTTGAAGATTGTTAGATGAGGTTAAGTTAGGAAATTTTTTGTGCAAATATTTTAATGTGAGAACTTTTTGGAAAAGTGCCTTTTTGGAAAGTGATGTTTTTATAAAGGATTTTTTTTTGTTTATTTTTGGAATGAACCTTTCCCTTACCATAGAAATGGTAAGGAGGAAGGTCTTTAATAATCTCTTTTTATTAAATTTTTATTTTCAGCTATTGGGGACTATAGGTTTTAAGACCTACATGAGTGAGGTCCTAAAACCTAAAGAATGTTGGCCAGCTTAAGGATGAAATGAGCTAAGTGCCAATGGAAAGAAGGATAGTCTCAGACTCATATGAAATATAAATCCATTATCGATACTTGATCATTTACCAAAGATGGAGAGAGGAACCTTCCCTAGTAGAGTCGCCAGAAAAATCCATGGTGTTTATTTCTCAAACTTTGGGAATTTGAAAAATAAAATGTTTGTGTATTTGTTGGGACACCACATGAAGATCCACAGCTGTACTTATTAGGGTGATCAGGTGTGACATTAAGGAATGATGTACTATCTCGAGAGACATAAGTCACCATCCTATAATGGACCTAATCACTTAATAAGGTACTAAGATAATGGGTCTTTGAATGTACCAAGATCTTTCCCCTACTTTACATGAAAAGTAAAGTAGGGTTTATTTTAAATCAAGTTCATTAAGTTCCCCATGGAGGTAATCCCCATAGTTAATTACATCTTAAGAGAATGAGATTCCTTAAGAATACTCTCATTAAGGTAAAATGATATTGTCTCCAAAGGTTTCAAAGAAGACTATTAACAAATTGGTTATTTTTGGAAAGAGTGGGATTAATCAAAAGGAGAGTTATTATCTAAAAGGAGATGAGTAGGGGATACTCATGATACTAGGAAACCAAGTGAGCATCCAAAATTATCCTATGGTTGGGCTTTATATTTTTGAAATTTGAAGAGGATTATATGTTTGAGTTGAATTAGAAATTAGGGCTTACAATTCCACAACACGAGATGGAATTGCTAAGAGGTGAGGATTTATGCTTGTAGCCACAAAGGAATAGTGACCTCATCCTAAATCTAGGGAGCTTTGGTGAGGGCCAAGACATGACTAAATCTAAGGAAAATGGGTATATGATTTACCTCCATAAGAGGATAAATCACCCAACTATTGGACTTACAACCACGAGGGTGGCCACCAACTAACTCCTCCTACGATTTTAAATACATGTATGCAAGTCTTATGTTTTGTGAGATAGCTAGGTTATTATTTATTAAAAAAGAGACTAAGTCTTTAAAACACACTCCATATGAGATTATATCATGTTTTAATTTTTGGATATTTTGATTTGACACAGGCTATGGGATTTCATATGCCTAATGCATGAGAAATTGGTTATGGGCCAAAATCAGAAAGAAGGAGGTGTGTTTCCACCATGGCTCTCAAAGGTCAAGCCATTTTCTCTAGCAAAGGTGGAAGCCCTCCATTAGCAAGAGTGAAACTATATGATTTTTATGCATGATGTGAGACATACAACATCCAGCTAAGGGGTTGTTAAATCTTTTATTATCTTGATTTATGTCCTTAGATTTAGGTGAGGTTATGAGTTATTTAATTTAATTTTGAGTTGATTAATTAGACAGAAAATTTATTTTTTCCTAAGAGCCTAATCACATATAGGTCATTCATCAAACAATGATGAAACTAAGGAAATCATGGCATCCTAATTGCTCAATCATAAATAAAACATCAATCAATTTATAAAATTAGCACAAAAAAATAAGATCGATGTGGTGTTCCACCACAAACTCAAAACAAAATGGGTAGCCGAAGCTTTACCCTTATACAACCTTACAAATGAATATAATTAAAAGGGAATTCTTGTTATCTTCTTCATTCTTCATTCTTCATTTCTTCATTTCTTTCTTTCTTTCTTTTCTTTCTTTGTTTTCTTCACTTCTTTCTTCCTTTTAATTTGACTTGAGATGTAGTTTGCTCCAAGGCTTCACATGGTACATAATATAAGATGATGACCAATGTTCACCTTAATTCCCCCATAACATTCATTCTAAGTTTCAATTGCAAAAGTTACATTAAAAGGGAAAGATAAATCTAACTAAACCTAGAAAATAGAGATTAGCTAAACATACCACCCAACCCAAACAGTTATATGAATAACTTGGACTTAGCACCCCACACATGGGTAACCAAGTCCACCTGTCCTAGTTTGGATCATGCTTAGGGCAACTTAGCCTAAAGAATTTATATTTTTATTATAGCTCCTTAAGCATGATCCGTAGATTAGACTAAGATCATCCTATCATCATGCTACATGCACCTAATAGTCAATCTAAAAATATTACATCACAATAAAATCGCATCAAATCATGCACCTAACATAGAGAGCTAGAAATGATGACTTAGCCTAATGTGTGTGCCATTAAAGCTTATGTGGCATGTCTTAGCTAGGCTTTAAGGTTGAAATTTTCTAAGTGTGAAGGATTTAACTTAGAGGGTGATTTTATTTTAAGTGATTTAGTTGATTTGTCAATTTTATTTGATGATTTAATTTGGTTTGAATGTACATTTAGTTACTAAATATTCTGAAGGGAAGAAAAGAGAAGAAAACTTCTCTTTCATCCTTACCTTAAGTAATTTCTAAGGTAGATACATTGATGATTTTTCTTTGGTGAATGTTTTATTATGTGTTTTAATTAACCCTAAGTTTAGATTTACACTAAATAAACCTTTTCAAAAAGAATGGCATCTTAGGATTAGTTAAGGTGAATTTCTATCACAAAACACACGGCCATTCATTTCTTTCCACCATGTATACCATGCACATAATGAATAACTAAGCATATCAATACATGCAATGCAAATTTTTAACACACCTTAATGATGAATGCAAGAGATGTTGCTTAAGAAAATTTGGATATTCCATGAATGCATGTTTTATTATGTAGAAAAGAGGATTCTTTTATCCATTAGCTAAATGCACATCCACATGTATAAAGACATAAGTGAGTACACCATTATTTTTTTTACGGGTGTAAGGTATAAGACCTACTTGGGTTACTTAAAGCCTCACAACTCGGGAGACTACTAATATACACTTTTCTTAAATACATGTAAAGGAAATAAAAATGGATGAAGAATCATGCAAAAGATTTATGTTTGATTTTGGTTGTATAATTTACATGTGTAATGTGAGGATCCTTCTTAAGTCATAACATGGGAGTGCATAGGAATAGATTTAAGCAAGTGTTATGTTCTTTTCAAATGAACTATACACTTTGCAAATCCTTTACAAGTCCATGTTGAGAGAACAGAAGAAAACAATACAAAACACATCTTATACTATAATCACATTCAAGCTTATAAGTACTTATAAATAGCATCACTTCATTCATAATTTTTGATTTATAGGTTTTGAAAATAATTTTTGATTTAATAGTGATAATAGTCACTCATATTCTTAACTTTAGCCAACACATGCAATTTGACATAAAAGAAAATATTTTATTTAATTGATTAAAAGATATGAATGCATGATTTCTTATGGCAAACAATATTTAGTATGCTTGGAAAGAAATAAAGTGATGTAAGCATATGACTTTATTCACCCGAATTAATTTCTAAAAAAATCCTATGAAATAAGATCATTTAAAGTGAATCAAAATTCTTTAAGGAGAATTTTTTTTGAATTTGATTTGGCATAGGAAATGTGATTAGAGTTTGCTGGTCCTAACCCATTTTCCCATGTGAGTTGGTTTAGTTTAATTTTAGAACAATTAGGTTGAATTTATGTTTTATTAAGGTGTGAATTAAATCCATTAATTACCCATTACCTATACCACTTTAATATAATTAAACAAGTAATTATGAGCCAACATATGATATGAAATCACATGGAATTTAAATCAGCAATGGACCTAAGAAATAAAGGGGCCTAATGCAATTGGTTCACAATTATTAATTAATTATAATAAATGGGTTTTCATTAAGTACATTCATAACCTTCCCACACATGTGAGTTGGATATGATTTTCTCAAACTTACCTTAGGCTTCTGAACACCTAAGGATCTACCCAGCAAGAGATTAATTAACTCCAGATTGGTTTTGAAAGTTTGATTAGACTAATAAAGTAGATCATTAATGGATTAATCCTTAATTATGTTTGGATTAAGGAAGGAAGGGGGTTTAGGGAATAACTTAGGGAAATATCCCAAACTCATTCCATAAACCTCCTCCTTACTTAAATAATGATTAATTATCTCAATTAAGGGATTAAATCATTGTTCATATGCTTAATTACTCTTAATTACATTAAAAGGGTGATTAGGGATTCATTAATTAATTTCCTAATTAACTCATTGATAAATTCCTAAGAAAATTAAGGAGGCAAAGTCCTCCTAAACACAAAAGAAATTTAAAATTAAATAATTGGAGTAATTAAGGTGATTAAATTTTAATTAAACCTAATTAAGGAAAAGCTCATTGTTTAAAATCATTAGAAATAATTTTATAAGATTTGAAATACCTTTAAAATGAGCCCACATTTATATTTTTTTTGGATTTTTTACAGTTAATTATGATTTTATAAAATTTCTCTGATTAATGGATAATTAAAATAGCTTAACTAATTAACTAATCCCATCGACGGCACATGGACTACTGATGTGGCACGCTTTCCATGTGATGTGATGGGATTAGTTATTTAAGTTGGCACATCACGCCGCCGGGCAAGCTTTTCCCACCGCTCGATCAAATGATAACCGATTATTCTGTGGTTTAAGGGCTCAATGGATGATCAATTTAATTTCATCCATCCAAAACATGCAAGATGGATGGCCCATGATTCATCCTTCTAAGTTGGAGAGAGAGGCTCGCCCATCCCAGCTCTCAGCTCACTTGAGGGTCATTTATCCCATACCTTCAAAGGAGTAAGGAAGAACATCCAATGGATAAAATTTGATGAAGTGAAGATTTATTTCATAAAAGACAAGCAAAATTTCCTAAATCTATGGTTTAAGGTCCACACTGGAGCTCACTGCGAGTGAATTCAACTCTGTAGCTTATCTACAGAGAAGCCCTCGGAGTTTTGGATTGCCTCTTCCAAATGCTATATGGACCAAGCCTTGCCAGAAATATTGCCAGAGTTGGTTGAGCACCTCTCAGATGGAGCTTGGGAGAAGGTTGGCTGGCTCCCCATTGAAGGTGTGGGAGAGGTTGATTAAACTTTGGTGGTGAATTGAGTGAGTTGGCTAAGTGGAATTCATCTTTAGCTTGAGTTGAAAGAAAATAGGGAAATCTAGAGGTGGGAGAGCTTAAAAAACCTGGGGGAAGCTCTAGGATTACTCTGGAGTGAAGTTAGAATGTACATGGTTTACAAAGAGAATGGGGGGGGGGGGTATATCCTCTCCCTTGATCCAATGGACAAGAAATGAGCGAGCTATTTTGTCATTTCAATCAAATGGAAGATTGATTGAGCCAGGGAGTTAGGCATGCCAAGTATCTTCCCTTGAGTGGAGAAGGAAGTTTAAAAGGTTTGCTTGGGAGGTGGTGGCTGCCTTGGGTGGTTTGTCTTGAACCAATGGAGTAGGGGAGGTGATTTCACCTCCCTGTCATGGCTGACCCAACCATGCATATGTGATGTCCTAGGTGTCTAGGTGGCCTAAGAAATGAGTGCCAAGTGTGTATGTGAGTGGATGATCCATTACATGGGTTTTTCACCCCATGTGATACCCTTAGCCAAGAGAATCTTGGTCATTTGACCATGGATTCACTTTAGGCAGATTTTAAATGCTTCAAAAATAAATTGTGCCAATTTTCAATGAATTTAGAGTTGATTTTATATGATTTAAAGTTGACCCATTTCAAATGGGTCAACTTAGTTGACCAATTGGTCAAATTGGGTCCAACCAAGGGTTGGGTTAAGTTTATATGACCAACTAGGTGCTTATGGCTATAATTAGTTTGGTTCAATTTAGTTTAGATTTGGTTTTGGTTCATTTAGGTTCATTTAGGTTAAATGGATCAAGTTGACCAATTTTATCCATTTGACCCAATTGTGTTAGGTCATGGGTTGGTTTAGGTTTGGTTGATCATTTGAAATGTATTGCAAGCTTTAGTTTCAATTAATTTTGGTTTGGTTTGATTTCAAGTTGATTTGCTTTTAAGATAAGTTGGGTTCATGGTCAATTGGGCTAGGTTGGGTCAGTCAATTGAAGCTCAAGTTCAACAAGTGATTTAGAATGAATTTGACCCATTGGTTGTAATCAATTTGGCTTATATCAAGATTTGACCCATTTTGACTTTTCAGGTCAACTTGGGTTAACTTAGGTCAAGTGGCCAATTAGGATAGGTTTGGCTCAATTGATGACTTGGTCTAGTTAAAACATTGGTTATGAATTGGTTTAGATCAATGGTTTCAATCAATTTGGCATATGATGGGTTTTGGCTAGTTTAGGTTTCATTTGGGCTAAGTGTTGACTTAGTCGAAGGCTAGGTTTGACTTGGTTTGACGCAATTTGAGTGATTGATCATCCTAGGATGGTTGTTGCTCATAATGAAAGCCTTAGATGGGCTTAGTTCAATCCAATTTAGGTTGGATTATAATTTGTCTCAAAAAGGAGCTTTAGGTCACTTGGGTTAAGTGAGCCAAAGTGGGTCAATTAGCTTGATCAAGGCTTGATTCAAGTTTAGTTAAACTCACATATTGACTATGATTTAAATATAAATCCAATTGCAAGTGATTTGGAATCAAATGGGCTTTGATTATGTGGTGAATTTTTATCTTTATCTTCATCTAAAAAATGAATTAAATGAAGACAAAAATAAAACTCCTCTTTTTGTTGGACATCACGTAGATCCACAGATGTTCTTATTAGGGTGATCGAGTACGACATTGAGGAATGATGTACTATCTCGAGAGATAGAAGTCACCATCCTATAATGGACCTAATCACCTTAATAAGGACTCTTAAAGATGATGGGTCTTCAGAAGCACTAGAGATTCTTCCCCCACTTTAAATGGAAAAGTAAAGCAAGGTTTATTTTAGACCGGGTTCATTAAATTCCCTACGGAGGCAAGCCACCATAGTTAATTACATCTTAAGGAATGAGATTCCTTAAGAATACTCTCGATTAAGGTAAATGATTGTTGTCTCCAAAGATTTCAAAGATAAGACTATCAATCAATTGGTTATTTTTGGAAGGTTAAGTGGGATTGATCAAGAGTTGGAAGTTATTATCGAAACTAAAGGGACATATGTAAGAGATGCTTATGATACTAGGAAGCCTAGTAAGTATCCCAAACTATCCTATGATTGGGCTTTATATTTTTGAATTTGAAGAGAATTATTTATTTGAGTTGAATTTTTATTAGAAATCTAGGACTTACAATTCCATGATACAAGATCATGGAAATGCCTAAGAAGGTGAGGATTTATGCTTGTAGCCCGCAAAGGAAAACAACCACCTCAAAACCTAAATCTAGGGAGCTTTGGCGAGGGCCAAAGCATGACCTAAATCTAAGGTAAAAATGGGCATATGGTTTACCTCCACAAGAGAGGATAAACCACCCAAGGGACTTACAAACCTGGGGTGCCAACTAACTCCTCCTACGATTTTAAATACATGTAGATAGTCATATGCTTTTGATAGATAGCTATTGTTTATTTAAGAAGAGACTAAGTCCTTAAACACACTCCTAAGAGACTAGATCATGTGGGCATGATTAATGACTTAAATCACAAATTTTGGTATGTTTTATTTCATTTTTTGGACAATTGATTTGACACAGGCTATGGGATTCATATGCCTAATGCATGAGAAATTAGGTATATGCCAAAATCAGCAAGAAGAAGGTGTGTTTCTGCCATGGCTCTCAAAGGTCAAGCCAAGTTCCCTTGCAAAGGTGGAAGCCCTCCATAAGCAAGAGTGAAGATGCTTTTATGCATGATATGAAACATACAACATCTTGCAAAAGTGGTTGCTAAATCTTTTATCTTGCTTTATAACCTAGACATTAGGTGAGGTTACGAGTTGTTAATTTTAATTTTGAGTTTATTAATTGGATAGAAAATTATTTTTCCTAGGAGCCTAATCGCATCCAGGCCATTCATCAAAGCAAGGAAGAAATTAGGAAAAATATGTCATCTTAATGCACAAGCTAAACAAACATCAAACAATTTTATTAAGCTAGCACAAAAGAATTAAAGGCCTTTGTTGTGGGGCTCCACCGTACAAACCCGAAAAGAAATTGGGTATCCGAGCTCTACCCTTATACAACTCAGATTATAAATAAATAATTATAATTTAGAAGGAATTCATGTTATTGGGGTCTTCATTCTTCATTTCTTCATTTCTTCAATTCTTCATTTCTTTCTTTCTTCTTTCTTCTTTCTTCTTGGTTGGTTGGAATGTGATTGCTCCAAAGGTTTCACATGGTACATAAGACATAGTCTTATGATCAATGTTCATCCTAATCCCCATAACATTCATTCCAAATCTTACAAAAATTACATGAAAAATGGGAAAAGTAAATCTAACTAAAACCTGCAAAAGATAGATTAGCAAGCACACAATCCCAAGCATGTATATGAATAAATTGGACTTAGCACCCCACACATGGGTAACCAAGTCCACCTAGCCTATTTTGGATTATTGTATAAGCACAGCAAAAGCATTTATATTTTTATTAACACCCTTAAACACAATCCCCTATAGAAGATAATGATTAGACTAAGATCGTCCAATCATCAAGTCTACGCACATATACCTTAACATCCAGACTAAAATATTACATCACAAAATAAAATTAGGCATCAAACAATGCACCACCCTGACATACAGACAAAAATATTACATCACAAAATAAAATCAAGCATCAAACCTTGCATCGCCCTAACATAGGACTAGAAATAGCGACTTAGCCTCATGTGTGTGCCATTTAAGGCTTGTGTGGAATGTCTTAGCTAGGCTTTAAGGTTGAAGTTTTCTAAATGTTAAGGATTCAACTTAGAGGGTGGTTTCATTTAAGTGATTTAGTTGATTTATTAATTTTATTTGATGATTTGATTTAGTTTGAATGAACCTACACTTAATTACTAAGTGTTGTAAAGAGAGAAAAAGAAAAGAGAACTTCTCTTTCTTGCCTACCTTAAGTAATTTGTAAGGTAGATTCATTAGTAATTTTTCTTTAGTGAATATTTTATTATGTGATTTAATTAATCATAAGTTTACATTTACTCTAAATAAACCTTTTCAATAAGAAAGATATTTTGGATTAATTAAAGTGAATTACTATCACAAAATACACAACCATTTAGTTCTTTCTAATGTGTGTATCATGCACATGAATGTATCGTAAGCATATGTATACATGCAATGCAAATATTTAGCACACCTTAACAATGAATGCTAAGAGATATTTCTTAAGAAAATTTGGATGCTTCATGATCATGATTTTGTTCAATAGAAAAGAGGGGCTCGTTTATCCATTAATCAAATGCATATTTACATGTATGAAAGACATAAGTGAGTATGGCGCCATTATTTTCTACACCAAGGGTATAAGGTACAAGACCTTCTTGGGCTACTTAAAGCCTCACAACCCTGGATGTCCAACTAATATACCACTTTTCTTAAATATACATGTGCATCAAAAAGAAATGAATGGAAAAAGAATCATGCAAAAGGTTTATGTTTGTTTGTTTGATTTGTTGGTTGTTTAATTTATATGTGCAATATGAAGATCCTTCTTAATTCATGACATGGGAGTGCATAGGAATAAATTTAAGCAAGTGTTATGTTCTTTTCACACTAAACAAACCATGTTAAGAAATGAGAAGAAAACCACATAACACATTTTAAGCTATCTTCACATGCAAGCTTATAAATACTTATAAGTAGCATACATTAATTTATAGTCTTTGATTTATAAGTTTTAAAAATAACTTTTAATTTAGTTGTCATATTAGCCACTCATATTTTTACTTTAGCCAAAACATGCAATTTGACATAAAGGAAATATTTCATTTATTTGATTTTTCAAAAAGATGTGAATGCATGATTTCATATGACATACACCATTTAGCATGCTTGGAAAGAAATAAAGTGATGTAAGCATGTAACTTCATTCACCCTAATTAATTCCTAAAGACAATCCTATGGAATAAGATCATTTAAAGAGAATCACATTTTAAAGAGATTTTTATTTTTTGAGTTTGATTTGATTTAGAAAATATGAAAAGGGCGTTTGCTGGTCCTAACCCATTTTGCTCATGTGTGTGTTGTTTTAGTTTAATTTTTAGAACCATTAAGTTCATTTTAAATTTTATTTAGGTTAAGGTGTTGATTAAGTCCATTAATTACCCATTACCTACACCACTTTAATATAATTAACCTAACAATTATGAGCCAACATATGATATGCAACCACATTGAATTTAAATCAGTAATGCACTTAAGAAAGAAAGGGCCTAATGCAATTGGCTCACAATTATTGATTAATTAAGCTAAAGGGTTTAATTAAGTACTTTCATAACCTTCCCACACATGTGAGTTGGATATAATTTTCTATCTCACCTTAGGCTTTTGTACACCTAAGGATCTACCTAAGATTGGGATTGATTAAGTGATTAAGTTTTTGAAATAATTTTTGGTTTTGGGTTTGGTTAATAAAGCTATTTAATGAAATGATTAAATCATTAATCAATTTGTAAATTAATTAATTCTTCAGTCAAATGAAATAGACTTAAGGTAAAAGATTTGGAAAAGGCATCCTAATCTCATTCCCTAAGTCTACCCACTATTCCAAGATGATTAACAACCTTAATTAATGAATTCATCACCATTTAATAGGTTAATTAATCATTTAATTGATTAAGGGAGTGATTAGAGATGAAATAAGCAATTACCTAAATTAATCCAATAATAAATTCCAAGAAAATCATGGGAGGTAGAGGTCATCCCACCAATAATTCTCAAGGAGTTTGAATTAATTATTAAATAATTAAGGAGTAATTAACATATAATTTTAATAAAACTAAATTGAGTAAATGTTATGTTCAAAATCAATTAAACTTAATTTTATATTATTCCTTGAAATATCTTTAAAATGAAGTTGAGTTTGTATTTTTGGATTTTCTAAATTTAGTTATGAATTTTTATGATTAATAGATTATTAAATAACCTATTAATCATCCACCACGGGCTTTAATGCGTTTTCCACGCATGACGATTGGTTATTTAAGTTGTCATATTAGATACGCATAGGCATTCTTCTAGGCCATCCCATCAAGGATCAATGAGATTAAACCCATTTTGAAGGATTAATCATCGATCTAAAGCTTTAATCAAGAATGTCCATCCAAAACATGATTCATCCATGATTCATCGCCTGGGGAGAGTCCCGTCCTCCATGGCTTGATCCAGCTCACATGAGCTCTGATTGGGCTAGATTCAACCCACACCATCTAGAGCATGAAAGAAGATCTAATAATGAAATTCAATTAAAAATCCCTTCATAAGGACCAAAGATTTTCTAACTTAAGCTCGCTTTGATTCATACTACAGAGGCTATCACCGGCTTCCATTGAGGTAGCTTTGTCTAGTGGAGATGAAGATTGAAGGTTTGAAGGTTTGAAATGAAGTGAATTTTTCTATTGACCAAAGCTTGCTTTAATGATTTGTGACTTTAGGCTAACTCCCCCTTCCAGTGGCTTTGATGCTTGGGATTTACTTTGGATGAGCTCGACTTAGTGCCCTAATGGTGCTTATAAGAGGAATTGAACTTTGGTTGGGTATTGAGTGAGTTTGAAATCTCCCTCACCTCCCCTATTTTTGGCTTAGGAAAAACCGAGAATGGGAATTTCAATTGACCATAAGAGTGTTTGAAAAACTTGGATAAGCTTGCCTTAGGTCCTCTGAACTCAATCAAGTGAAAGTGTCATAAATTAGAATCAAATGAGGGGGAGTATATCTCCCCCTACTTGAATCAGATGGCCATGAGCCTCCTTGCCATTTTGATAAAATTAATCTCATGGAATTAGTTGTTTAGGTTGTTAAGAGTGCCATGTGATTCAGTTTGGAAGAGGAGTAGTGGAGGAGTTATGTTAAATGAGAGTATGGAGTGTGATTCCACATGCTCATTTTCATTGGATGGTTGATTTTTTAGGTTGGGTTTGGCTGACCAAACCCATTTGCACCACATCCCTTGGTCCAATGGACCACTTAGAGGATGCCAAGTGGTCTTGAGTTTGAATATGATCAAATTCCAAGTGAATTTGATCATAGGTACCCTTGACCTAGGGGTAAAATGGTCATTTAGCTATTGATTTTGATTTAAAGATTTGAAATGATGAAAAAAAAAGGGTTGTGCCAATTTTCAATGTATGTTGATTTGATATCATTTGGCTCATGTTGACCCATTTAGGATAAAATGGGTCAACTTAGGTCAAGTTGACCAATTTGTCAAATTGGGTCAAACCAAGCATTGGGTCAAGTTCATATGACCATTTGGTGTGGTTTGGTATCATTGGTTTGGTTCAATTTGGTTTATATTTAGTTTTGGTTCATTTGAGTTCACTTAGGTCAAATGGGTGAAGTTGATCAATTTGACCCATTTGACCTTAGGTCATGGGTTTTGGTTTTTGGTTGGTCATTTAAAATGTTTTGCAAGCTTTGGTTTCAATCAATTTGGTTTGATTTGATTTTGCTTGATTTGACCTTTTAGGTCAAGTTAGTTCATGGTCAATTGGGCTAGGTCTAGTTGGTCAATTGAGGCTTTGGTCAAGTTCAACAAGTGATTTAGAATGAATTTGACCCATTGGTTGCAATCAATTTGGCTTAGATCAAGATTTGACACATTTTGACTTTTTAGGTCAACTTGGGTCAAGTGGCCAAGCTAGGTTTGGCTCAAATGATGACTTGGTCAAGTCCAATCATTGATCATGAATTGGTTTTGATCAATGGTTTAAATCAATTTGTTCTATGGTGGATTTTGGCTAGTTTGGGTCACATTTAGGTTAAGTGTTGACTTGGTCAAAGGTTAAGTTTGACTTGGTTTGATCCAATTTGAGTGATTGATCATCTTATGATGATTGTTGCTCACAATGTGAGGCTTAGATGGGCTTAGTTTAATCCAATTTGGGTAGGATTAGAATTTGGCTCAAAAGGATACTTTTAGGCCACTTTGGGTCAAGTGAGCATAAGTGGGTCAATTGAATTTGATCAAGGCTTGATTCAAGTTTGGTTGAACTCATATGGACTTATGATTGAAATATAAATCCATTTCAAGTGATTTGGAGTCAAATGGGTTTTGATTCATTTGACAATTTCAAGTTCAAAGGATGAACATGGGTTTGATTTGGGTTTTAGTTTTGAATTTAGTTTTGGTTTGATGATTGAAGTTTATGATTGAATTTGGTTTGTGATTGAAGGATTGATTATTTGAAGAGAAATCCAAATGTTTGGATTGATTTGGCTAAGTTCAAGAATTTTACTTGAAAGGGTATATGTTGGTTTTAAGTTTGATTTGGGTTTGAGTTTTGAATTTGGTTTTGGTTATTTGAATTTATATTTCATTTATATTTGTGAATATAAATGATAATATAAATGAGTTATGAGAAAATCTTTTGAGTTTGAATTGATTTGGATTTGATTTGAGCTAAGTCCATAAGATGAAATCAAAGTGACTTAGGAAAGATTTTGGATTTGGAATTCAATCATGGATTTCAATCATTTGGAATTGATTCATGATTTGAGAAAATCAATTGGAATTGATTTAAGGTTTGATAAAATCAATTAAGTTGGAATTGATTTGATATTTGATTTGGAATTAGTTTAAGTTTGAACTTGATTTGAATTTGAAGTTGATTTAGATTTGAAGTTGATTATGATTTGAGGTTGATTTGAATTTGAAGTTTGACTTGAAAGGAGAAGTAAGGATTTGGTGGCTATGGGTAGGAAAGTTTTCCTAACACCCTCAAGGCATGACCTATTCCTATGGCTAACTCTTCTAAGTCTCGGTTAAGTGTTCACCTAATCACTAGAAGTGTCTTAAGACTAAGGAACTCTTAATGTAAAAACAAGATGTCTAAGATGAAGAAGTTGAAAGTTCACTCCAAAAGTGAGGTCAACAAAGGATGCCCAATAGGTATGGTTTGACAACAAGGCATACACGCATTGGTGTTTCAGATGATCAACAACACCAAACGATGACAAGCACTAACTGAAATGATCTACTCCCAACCCAAGGTGTAGAAGAATCAATGACTACTCAACAACATATAAGAGAGTGAAGGAGGTTCCACAAGGGATATGTGAACCTCCATTAGAGAGGTTCAAGTCATCCATGAGAGGTTTGATTTGATTTGAGTCTCAGGGGAGAAATTTGATTTGATTGATTTTGATTTAGTTCCATTAGGGATGAAAATGTAAACTCTCCACTAGAATAACAAGTTCAAGTCATCCACTGGGGACAAGAGGTTGTGAAATCCACTGGGAGATTAGAATCCGAGATCCACTGAGGGAACTTAGAAAGATTTGCATCTCACTGAGGAGAAGCAGATTGATTTGATTTATTTGATTGGTTATTATTGATTCCACAAAGGGTTGTGAATTTTTTTGTTTATTTAGTTTGACTCATCGAGGGAGGAGTGTTGAATTTATTTTGATTTTAAATTTTGGATTTTGAGATGGACCTGGTGATGGCTTAGAGCCATGTTGGAGGCCTAACTAGATTTACCAACTAAAGGGTAGTCTACCAACCACATGATCCAACCAAAGGGTCGCCTTTTCGATATGCAAAGCATTTACTAGAAGAAAGCATAGTAGACTTACATCCTCCAAAGTAGGGACTGGGGTGATCCATTGGCGGCAAATGGATTGAACCCAACCTTAGTCAATTATTGAGTGAATGCCGGACTTAAATCAACTCAAAGATAGTCAAAATTAATTTCATTTTTAATTATTTTTGATGGATCCCAATAGTTTACGATGAACTGCACTGAGTAGGTTCCATGTTGGCTTTGAGCTAGCTCAAATTTATCAATCCAAAGGGGTAGTCTATCAAACACATAGTAAGGCTATCCAACCAAAGGGGTTGCCTTTCATTTTGCAATGGTCAAGTTAAGAAGAAAGTATGGGGACTCATATCTTCCAAAACAAGGAATCATTCGGGTGATCGGTTGCTTGTGGAACAAATCAAACCTGACCTAGGGCTAACTATTGAGTGAATGCCATTCGGGGACTTAAATCAGCTCAAAGATAGTCAAGTTAATTTCATTTTTAATTAATTTTTGATGGATCCCATCGGTTTACGATGGATTGCACTGAGTAGGGGCCATTGGCCTTGGTCTAACATAGATTTACCAATCCAAAGGGAGTAGCTTTCCGGCTAAGGGGAGAACTATCCAACCAAAAGGGTTGCTTTCGGTTTGTAATGGATAATTTAGGAAAGAAAGCTTGGGGACTCACATCTTTCTTGAATAAAAGCCCACTCGTGTGACATATTAGCGAAGTAACATGCCAACCCGACCTAGAGCCATCTATCAATTTTCCACAGTCATGCTAGAAAGAACCCGTAGTAGACTTACATCTTCCAAAGAGAAATGACTGCCGGGGCAACCTGCTTGAGGCAAAATAGATTGAACCCGACCTAAGGGCGACTACGGAGAGAGTGCCGACTTGAGAACTTATCTAAACTCAAGCATAGTCAGGCAATTCCTATAGGGAGTTTTGCTCACACCGCCTAAAAGGATGCCCGCTTGGGAAAGGGCCACTGGGGCTTGATCAGTAATATTTTTATTTTTTATTTTGTTTGTTTATCGTGGACCCTGTTGGTTTGTGAGACATACTGAGAAGGACTTTATATTAGCTTAGACCTATCTCATATTTACTGAACTAAGGGAGAATCTACCCATCCGCTGAACAAATTCTCCAACCACAGGGGTGGCTACTAGGAAAGGGGGACTGTCCAATCCAAGAGTAACTAGGATAGTGTCTAAATGGGGTCGCAAAAGATATGATCTAAATAGAGTGCCTGCAAGGAGAGGGGCCACTAAGGGCTTTATTCGAAACCCTGGAGAATATAATATGCATAGGTATTCGGCAACCAACTCATGGAGAAAGCGCGGGGACTCATATCTGCCAAGAGTGGTGTATCCATCGGGTGAGTCACTGTCAGCATATAATATCAACCAACCTAAGGTGCTTGTCAGTTTGTAACAACCAGCCTAGGAAGAAAGCATTGGGGACTCACATCTTCCTATACTGGAACTGATTGTTGGGATAGTTTGTCTTTGGCTCAACAGGTGCTATCCGATGTAGGGTGACTACTGAGTGAATGCCACTAGGGGACTTATATCAACTCAAAAGTAGTCAAGAGGAAAGGAGCCTCTGGGAGACTTATCCTAAACCTCAAATATACTCAACCTAGTCAATGCATGATGGATAGTTCAAGAAGAAAGTGCAGGGACTCACATCTTCTAATACAAAATCAACATGAGGTAGCTTACTGGCTGGGCAGTGAAGTCTATCAAACTAATAAGGCACTCGTTGGTTTGCAATAGTCAAGTTAGGAAGAAAGCACAGGGACTCACATCTGCCAGATAAATGACCACTGGGTGACATACTAGCAAGGTAGCATGTTAACCCGACCTAGAGCAACTAATGAGTGAGTGCCACAGGGGCTTGCTCCCACATCAAAATAGCCTGAGATAAAAGATTTGTGTTTATTTTTGTGCTAGTGTTAAAGGGAATAGGATGTCGCTTGGGTTCTCTCACACGTACCCTAAACACGCTTGGGGAATTTGATGAAATGGTGTCATGAATGGCCATTGGGATTCCCACTAAGAAAGGATGCTGCTTGGGTTCTCTTACACCTAACTTAGTTGTGCTAGTCAAAATAGGATGCCTCTTGGGTTCTCTCACACCTATTCTAGGTCGAGAAATTGTGTTTATTTGTATTCGTGTTGTGAAAGAGGGATGGGATGCCTCTTGGGTTCTCTTACACCTCCCCTAAACACGTCTTGGTGGATTCACAAGATAAGCACATAACACTTCGAATGAAGAGAAGATTTTGATGAATTGGAATGAAATTTTGTTCTTTTGATGATAATTATTTTCAAACATATTTTTAAGGGTAATATTTCTTCAAATAGAGCCCATTAATTGGAAGCATCAGGTGTTCCCCTTTACAATCAATAAGCTGATAAGATCCTCCTTGGTAGGCCTTTCTATGATGAAAGGGCCTTCCCAAGTGGGTTCAAACTTACCTCCCATCTTTTGACGGGCAACAATTAATCACCTTAGAACTAGGACAAGTTCTCCTACTTGGAAAGTTCTAGGGCAGACCAGCTTGTTGGAGCTTGAATCATTTTGGCTTTGTACAACTCATGGTTTTAGCATGTAGTATCTCTCCTCCAAACCTTGAGCTCTTCTAACCAACTTGCATTCTACTCTATAGATTTTGCTACCCAATGTTATCCTTAGATGGGAGTTGAACTTTAAGGTAGAATGCTGACCCATACACTAAGGAGAATGGGGTAGATTGGGTTGGAGTTATGTATGTGGTGCGGTATTCCCATAAGCCTTCAACCAACTTCTCATGCCACTTTCATTTATTGTCACCGAGCATCTTCTTTAGTATGTGGATGAGAGTTTTGTTGAATGCTTCTGCTAGGTCATTTGCCTTAGGATAATAGATGGTGGAGTATCTATAATCTATATCTTATCTTCTTGCAAAATTATTGATCTTGGTGCTCTTGAATGTAGTACCATTATCAGATATAAATTATCGAGGTGCCCTAAACCTATATATGATATGGTTCCTAAAAAAATTGAAGCACATGCTAAGTTGTGACCTCTCGGAGTGGGATTGCCTCCACCCACTTGGAAAGTAGTCGGTGGCAGCTAAGATGAACTAATGACCCTTGGAAGAAAGAGGATCGATTGGACCCATAATGTCGGTACCCCAACACTCAAATGACCATGAGGCCAATGTAGGATGTAGAATTTTGGGTGGTTGATGTTGGACCACACCATGTAACTAACAATGATAGCTTCTCCTAGATACATCCATGTAGTCTGTAATCACCATAGGCCAGTAATATCCTAGTCTCTTGATATTTACTTTCATATTCAGACCAGATTGATGCACTCTGCATAGACTTGAGTGTACATCGGTCACTATATTATGGGCTTCTTATTTATCTAAACAACATAACCATATTTGATTGAAGGACAGTCGGTACAGGGTGCCATCCATGAGACCATAGGAGAGAGATCTTTGTTTCATGTGATGGGCTTATGATTTCTCTTGAGGTAGTTTACCGATGTTCAAAATGGTTGCCTCCAATCTAGCTTCTCATCTTTATTGGCAATGATGACCTCCCCTTCAAGAAAAAGTCTCTTGATGAGTTCAACATCAATAAGGGATATGACTTGTCTATTTTGAACCCTTATTGGAATGAACTCATCTTCCGGACATGCCAATTCATTGACAAGTTTGGCCAAAGCATCTGCCATCGCATTCTTCTTCGAGGGACCTTGTAGATGGTGACCTGTGATTTGGGCCAAGCCTTCATGGTATACCGGTAATGATGAAGCTTAGGTTTGAGAACATTATAGGACTCGACTATCTGGTTGATGGCCAACTGAGAATCCCCATAGATGTTGATGCTCTTGACATAAATTGTAATGGCTAACTCCAGACCGACAATCAAAGCCTCATACTCAGCTTCATTATTAGTGTAGTTGGAGAGATAGTATGAGAATCTCATCACATCATGGTCTAGAGTTAAGAGAACTATTCCTACTCCTGCCTTTCCTAGAAGAGTAGATCTTGGTTCTTCTCCTTTATGAAAGGAAGCTGTACCATGAAAATACATCTCCCAATGGCGGTTGTCAACCTCCTCTAAGTTCATGATTTGTTCATCAGGGAGAACATCATTAAGTGGAGAATTAGTAGGAAGTCAGTGTGCTGCTAAGAAATCTGCTAGTGCTTGTCCTTTCATCATACAGAGGGGTATGAATGTGATATCAAACTGTAATAGAATCATGGACCAACATGCCAAATGTCCGAATAGCATTGGCCTTGTCATGAGATACTATAGTGGATTGATTCCTGAAATCAAGTTCACCTTATGAGAAAGCATATAGTGTCATTGCTTTTGGGATGCAAAGATTAAAGCAATGTTTCTAATAGGTAGTTCACGCAGGATTAGACGATGACTGAGGTAGTAGAGAACTCTCCTTCCCTTCATCATTTTGGGCCAACAAAGCAGAGGAGTTATCTAATGCGTGTAGAGGATGAGTGGCCGCCTGTGATGAGGTCGCTAGAACCCATGGCTTCACTAAATACTGCTTGATATCTTCAAAGGCATGTTGTTACTTATCATCCCACTTGAACTTGGCATCCTTTTTGATAAGTGCTAAAAATGGCTTACATCTCTCCAATAGATTGGAGATAAAGCATCTTAGATATGCCAACCTCCCTTGGAAAGATCTGAGTTGAGTTACACTTTTGGGAGGTGGCATTTCTAAGATAGCTTTGATCTTTTCTGGATCTATTTCTATTTCTTGGTGTCGAAAAATAAACCCAAGAAACTTTTTTGAAGCTACTCCAAATGCATACTTCAGGAGATTCATTTTTTGATAGTCACCATCACCGTTGAAAATCATCCCCAGTGAGGTAACCATAAAAAACCATAACCAGTCTTAGGATCCCTCATTTTTTGATAGTTTTTTGCATGATTTTTAGGAATCTACCCTAGATAATCCTACATTTTTACTTTAAATCATCTCAATTAGAAAATAGAAATTTTTTGGAGTGATCAACATGAAAATGAGTCCATTTGAATAGGTTTTTAGTTAGCAATCCTATTTTTCTTCAAAAAAAAAAATCATATTTTTATCGTCATCACCGACAAAGGCGCTCGATCCCATGGTTCATGGATCAATGGCTCGATCGCATGTGGATCGTGATGATCACTTCGATCACCTAATGCAACATTGTTCGATCATGCTATTCACACGATTGAACGGCTTAGATCGCACGCCGATCATGCAATCCTGGCCTCTGGATCGTGCGATCTAATCTGGACCGTCCGATTTATGATTAGACGGTCCATAGAGAATTGCGGGTCACTCTATAGATCATTGACTAGTCTTTCCGCCCAAATGGGTGATGCGAATCGACGCAAATCGCCGCGGCGCCATGTGGCGCGGCGTGCTAAGACACGCCATCAAGACATATTATTTTCTGATTTAAAAAATTAATTTAAATCACATAAAAATTCAAAAATTCATAGAAAATAAAATACTTAACCAAAATAAGCAATCAAGGGCTTGTTGGATTCATCTTTCGAGGGGAATCCAACAAACAAAAAATTCCTAAATTTTACTAAATATTTTGAGCTTAATTGGAGTTTTAGTAAAAATCAAATTTCATTAATTAAACTAAAAATACATGTTAGATTAAGTTAAAATTTTTAGAGATTAAAATTGATGTTAAATAAACCTACCATACAAATTTCAAGTCAAAATGACCTTTGGATTAAAAGATATTGAATTTTGAAGTCAAATGATTTATTTAAAAATAAATAAATTAGGAGAATTCATAAAAATCACTTAAATCAATTGAAACTTCCTAAATTCATAACTAATTGTAGAAAAATTCAAAAACTCAGGTCCATTTTAAAGATAATTCAAAGGAGAATCTAATAAAATTATTTGTAATTGAATTTGACAAGTAGATTTTTTCTTAATTAGGTTTATTGAAAAATTAATAACCCTAATTACTCTAATGACTTCATTAATTAATTTCTGCATGTTTAGTGGGATGACTTCTGCCTCCCCTAATTTTCTTTGAATTTATTAATGAGTTAATCAGAAAAATTTATTAATGAACCCCTAATCACGCTCTTAATGTAATTAAGGTTAATTAAGCATATGAATAGTAGGTTAATTCCTTGATTAAGATAATTAAACTTTATTTAAATGATTAGAAGGTTTATGGAATGATTTTGGGATATTTCCCTTAAGCTATTTCCTAAACCCCCTTTCTTCCTTAATCCAATCTAATTAAGGGTTAATCAACTAATGATCTGATTAATTAATCAAATCAAATTCTCAAAACCAAAACTAATTTAGAAACTTAATCAATCCTTCTTGGGTAGATACTTAGGTGTTCAATAACCTAAGTAGACTTAAGGAAATCATACCTAACCCATATGTGTGGGAAAGGTTATGAAAGTACTTAAATTAAACCCTTTATCTTAATTAATCATTAATGAGCCAATCATTAGGTACCTTTCTTTCCTATGCATATTTAAATTCCTTGTTATTTTATGTCATACATTGGCTCATAATTATTTGATTAAATATGTTAAAGTGGTATAGGTAAGAAGTAATTAATGAACTTAATCTACACCTTAACCTAACCAAAGCATAAAATTAATCTAATCACCTAAAAATTAAACTAAAATAATGCATACATGTGGGAATGGGTAAGGACCAGCAAACCTTCTTAGACTTTTCTAATTCAAATCAAACTCAAAATAAAATGAAAGTCTCTTTAAATAACTTTTGATTCTCTTTAAATGATCTTACTTCATAAGATTGTCTTTAAGAATTAATTAGAGTGAATGAAATTTCATGGTTACATCACTTTATTTCTTTCCTAGCATGCTAAATGTGTATTTCATATGAAATCATACATTCATGCTCTTCAAAAATCAAATTCAAAATGCAATATTTTCTTTATGTGAATTTGCATGTTTTGGCTAAAGTGAAAATATGAGTGACTATTATCACTATTAAATTACAAACTATTTTTAAAATCTATAAGTCAAATACCTAAAACTAAAAGTGTGCTACTTATAATTATTTATAAGCTCACATGTGGATATAAATATAAAGATGCATAGTGTATCCTTCCTTCTTTTAGTATGGTTTTGAATAGATTTGGCAAAGTGTATAGTTCATTTGAAAAGAACATAACACTTGCCTAATTCCCTTCCTATTCATTCATACTATTACTTAAGAAGGACATCTACATTTTCACATATAAATTGCATAAACAAAATTCAACCAACAAAACTTTTGCATCTTTCTTTTCCATTCATTTTATACATATGATTGTATTTAAGGTATATTAGACAACCCGGGATTGTGAGGCTTTAAGTAGCTAGGTCTTGTACCTTACACTGGTTAACAATGGTGTACTCACTTATGCCTTTCATACATACATGTGAGCATGTGAAAATGGATAAAAAATTTTCTAATGAAAATCATGCATCATAAAGCATTCAAATTTTCTTAAGTAACTCAAGCATTCTCTTTCATGCATTTCTTTTGTTCATGCACATGCATATTTAAGAAAAGTGATATATTAGTCTGACAACCCTGGTTGTAAGGCTTTAAGTAGCCCTAAGTAGGTCTTGTACCTTACACCCCTGGTTAACAATGGCATCGCACTCACTTATGTCTTTTATACTTGTAAATGTGCAAATGAAAAATGGATAAAAGAATCACTCTCTTCTACCTAAGAAAATCCTACGTACATGAAACATTCTAAGTTTCCTTAAGTAACCTCTCTTAGTATTTATTATTAAGGTGTGCTAAATACTTGCATTGCATGTATAGATATGCTTAGGATTCATTCATGTGCATGATACACATGTGGAAAAGAAATAAAATGTTGTGTGTTTTGTGATAGTAATTCACTTTACTTAATCTTAAAATGCCTTTCTTTTTTATTAGGTTTGTTTAAAGAGAATCTAACATAGGATTAATTAAAATATATAATAAAATATTCACTAAGCAAAAAAAAATATTTATGAATCTACCTTAAAAATCACTTAAGGTAGGGAGGAAAGAGAAGTTCTCTTCTCTTTTCCTCTGTTTACAACCATTTGTAATTAAATATGTTCTTTCAAACCAAATCAAATCAAATCATCAAATAAAATTGACCCATATCAACTAAACAACTTAAATGACACCACCCTACTAAGTTGAACCTTTTCACTCTTAGAAAATCCTAACCTTAAAGCTTAAAGCGCATACCACACAAGCCTTACATGGCACACACATTAGGCTAAGTCACCACTTCTAGTCCTATGTTAGGATGGTGCATGGTTTGATGTTTGCTTTTATTTTGTGATGTGATATAGTCTCGATGTTAGGGTGTATATGCGTAGAATGAATGATTTAGGATGATTTAGTCTAATCATTGTCTTCTGCAAGAGATTGTGCTTAAGGGGCACTTTAATAAAAATGTAACAACTTTTATTGTTCAGAATGCTTATACCCTTAAGCATAATCTAAAACAGGCCAGGTGGACTTGGTTACCCATGTGTGGGGTGCTAAGTCCAATTTATACATGCTTGATTTGTGTTTGTTTAGCTAATATTTTGGTGTTTTAGTTAGATTTACTTTTCTCTTTTCATGTACTTTTGCAATTAGGATTTTGGAATGATTGTTATGGGGATTAGATGACATTGGTTAAAAAGATTATACCATGTGAAGCCTTTGGAGCATCCACATTCCAACCATTTAAAAGAAGGAACCAAAAGAAGAAAGGAGAAAGAAGAAAGAAGAAAGATGAAATGAAGAAATGAAGACCCCTATAACATGAATTCCTTGCTTAATTGTAATTAATTCATTTGTAATCTAGGTTGTATACTAGTAGAGCTCGGCTACCCAATTTATTTTTGGGTTTGTGTGGTGTGCCCAACCACAAATATCCTTTATTTTTTTTATGCTTTATAAAATATTGATGTGTTGTTTAGCTTATGCATTAGAAAATGGCATGTCTAGTTTCTTTTTGATGTATGTGGATGATGATTAGGCTCTTAGGAAAAATAAATCTTCTACCAAATTAATCAACTTAAAATTAAAAAATAAACTCATAACCTCACTTAAAGCCTAAACTAGAAAATCAAGATAAAAGAATTAGCAACCCTTAGGGATGAGTATTTTTTACAACATCATGCACAACAACATCTTATTTCACTCTTGATTGGAGGGCTTCCACCTTGCCAGAAAACTTGACCTTTGAACCATGGTGGAAACACACCTCCTTCATTTTGGCCACAATACTTTACATGCATGCATGAATCCTATGTTTAGTCAAATGATTGTCCAAAAAATGAAAATAACATGTAATATGATTTGCATTAGATTTAGGTCATTTGAAGCATGCCCTTACATGATCTAGTCTCTTTAGGAGTGAGTTTAAGGACTTAGTCTCTTTCTAAATAAATAAAGAGCTATCTTGCATAAAGCATATGACTTGCCTACATGAATTTAAAATCATAGAGAGTTAGTTGGCACCACCCAGCGTTGTAAGTCCAAGTGTGGTTTGTCCTCTCTTATGGAGGTAAACCATGCCCATTTTGCCTTAGATTTAGTCATTTTTTTGGCCCTCCCCAAGATTTAGATTATTTCTCCCTTCTATCATAACCCTCACCTTGGCATTTCCACATACATCATGGAATTATAAGCCCTAAATTTAATAAAAATTCAACTCAAACAAATAAATCAAATTTCAAAATGTAAATCCCAAGTAAGATAGTTTGAGATGCTCATAGTTTAGTATCGTGAGCATCTCCTACTTATCTTCCTTTGGCTTCAATAATAACTCCCTCCCTTTTATCAATCCCATTTGATATTCCAAAATAAACTAATCGATTGATAATCCTACCTATCAAAATCTTTGGAGATAATGATCATTTATCTTAATCAAGAGTATTCTTAAGGAATCTCATTCCTTAAGATGCAATTAACTATGGGGGCTTGCCTCCATAGAGAACTTAATAAACCCAACTTAAAATAAACCCTACTTTACTTTTCCATGTAAAAGAGAAGAATCTGCACATATGCACCCATTCCTTAAGTCCTTATTGAGGTGATTAGTCCATTGAGGTGGTGACTTCTCTTTGAGATAATACACCTCTCCTCAATGGCATACCCGATCTCCCTTAATAAGAACATATGTGGATCTAAGTGGTGTCCCAACCAAAAGGTGTATATTTTCATTTTCATTTATCCTCTTCAAAAGGATAGATGAAGGCGGTAAAATTTTCACCACAAATTTTTCTGTAGACTCCGCTGGGGAAAGTTTCTCTCTTCATCTTTGGTAAATGATCATTGTCTTCAAGTATCGATAGTGGATTTGTATTTTATATAGGTCTGAGACTATCCTTTTTTTCCATTGACACTTAGTTTATTTCTATCTTAAGCTAAGATAGCCAGCATCTTTAGGTTTTAGGACCTCATTCCAAGTAGGTCTTAAAACCACCCATTAGGATCCCCAATAGGTGAAAATAAAAATTTAATAAAAAAGAAATAACTAAAGACTTCCTCCTTTTATTTATGGTAAGGAAAGGTTCATTAAAAAATAAAGTAAGAATAAATCCTTTTATGAAAACATCATCTTCCAAAACACTTTTTCAAAATGAACATAATAAAATATTTTTACAAAAATTTATGCAAACGAACCTCATCAAACAATCTTCATGATAGTTATATGTAGGATTTTTTTATAAAATAAAATAATAATAAAATCCAAAATCATTCTTTTCAAAAAGCACAAGTGAACTTTCTTATTCAATTTATTAAATGAGGACTTCACTTTCAAAAAATTAAAATCAACAATCATATTTTCTAAAAGCACAAATTAACACTTTCATTCTATCTACTCAAATTTATTGAATGAAGGTTTTATTTTCAATCAAAATCAACATTTTTCCAAAAGCACAAATGAACTTTCATTCAATATACTATTGAATGAAAGTTTTCATTTCAATAAAAATCAAAAGTTAAATTTTCCAAAAGCACAAATGAACACTTTCATTCAATATACTCAAACTTATTGAATGAAGGCTTTCATTTTCAATCAAAATCAATAATCACATTTTCCAAAAGCATAAATAAACACTTTCATTCAATATACTCAAATTTATTGAATGAAGGTTTTCATTTTCAATCAAAATCAACAATCACATTTTCCAAAAGCACAAATGAACACTTCCATTCAATATGCTCAAATTTATTGAATGAAAGTTTTCATTTCCAATCAACAATCACATTTTCCAAAAGCACAAATGAACACTTTCATTCAATATACTCAAAAATTTTTGAATGAAGGTTTTCATTTTCAATCAAAATCAACAATCATATTTTCAAAAAGCACAAATGAATATCTCCATTCAATATACTCAATTTACTGAATGGAGATTTTATTTCAAAATAAGAAACAACAATCATCTTTTCAAAATAAAATCAACAAACATCTTTTCAAAAATCAAAATTAACAATCATCTTTCCAAAATTAAAATAACATTTGATTCTTCATTCAAGATACCCAAATTGCAAAAGAAGATCCCCTTTTCAAAATAAAGTCAATAAACATCTTTTCAAAACATAAAACAACATTTGAATCTTTTATTTAGCATACCAAAATTTGCTAAGTAAAAATCCTCCTTTTCAAAAAAAATGAAACAACATTTGGATCTTTCATTTAGCATACCCAAATTTGCTAAGTGAAAATTCCCTTTTTCAAAATCAAAATACATTTGGATTTCCTTAACATACCTAAGTTTGCTAAGGATCCTCTTTTCAAAAAAAAATCAAAATAATAAAACACACTTGGATTTCTTTAGCATACCTAAATTTGCTAAGGATTCCCTTTTCAAAAATCAACAAAAGTCAAAACAAACCACATTTGAATTTCCTTAGAATACCTAAATTTGCTAAGGATCCTCTCTTCAAAATAATCAAAATGAAACACATTTATTTCCTTAGCATATCTAAATTTGCTAAGAATCCTCTTTTCAAAATCAAAAACACTTGGATCTCCTATTTAGCACACCTAAAAAATAAAAGAACAAAATCAATCACATTGGATCCTTTATTTAGCATACCTAAATTTGCTAAGTAAAGATTCACTTTTTCAAAAACAACAAAACATTTGGATTCTTCATTTAGCATACCCAAATTTTCTAAGTGAAGATTCCATTCTCAAAATTCATATGATTCACACAAAATAAAACAAACAAAGAAATAAAAAGAAATAATTATTTTTAAACACTTCACCTAGCATACCCAAATTTGCTAAGTGAATAAATTCCAAAACACCAAATCAAAAAAATAAAACCAATTGACCCTTACTTTAACATACTCAAATTTGTTAAAGGGAAGGGTCTGCAAATCAAAATCTAATTTCAAACATGAACTTATGGATGCATCTTTCTAAAATATTTGAATCCACTTTTCAACATACAGTTCAAAATTCTGTTTCCAATCAAATTTTATAATTCTTAAATCTCTATTTGAACCCCACTTAACACTTTGAAGATGTTGGATGTGGGTTCAAATTAAATTCAAATTAATCAAAAAATAAAAAATGATCCAAGCTCATTTCCTATATTGATTCTCGGCATCTCAATCACATTCTGCTTCAGTCTTTTTTTGAGTTGATTAAATCATAAGTTTTGTTCACTTTCCACATGGCATGGACTTGGCCTTGGATCAAGAAAATCTCCCTATCATGCCCATCTTATCCATTTTAGGGGATTTGAGGTGAGATCACTGTGAGGCACTCCCCATAGCTTCAATAGGTGGTGGGCGGTCATCTAGATTGAGTTACTCTTGGATTCTGACCTTCCCTCATTAAAGAGAAAAGCGGTAGCCACAAGTTTTAGTTTGAATGGTGTGTGCCCCATGGTTCCCTCTACGAGGGCTAGCACCCACTCTCTTGGCACCCTCTAAGGGTAAGGCTCCTTTGATCCGGGCCTCCCACTTTTGAGGTTGGGTCTAGTTCTTACTCCCACTCATCCAGACACAGGAGAAATAAAATTGCATGATTAAGTGGTATCATACTAGGATTGCTAGAGATGGCTCTATGGTTGAGGACCACTCTCCCTACAAACAGTTCATCCTCTGTTTGCAGAGAGGATGCTAGGAGGATTCATACCTCTCCACCTGGTTTAGCTCGATTACTGGTAGAGGTTGCATGCACCTCCTTGATCTTATGCTAGGTTGGCAGAGCTTATGGATGTTGAGTTTGAAGCTCAATTTGATTTGAGATCATCCTGACTGGAGGGCCAAAGGCCCCATACATCTCATATCACCGAGGGCGGGTGGTTAAAGCAATTTTTTCACAGTACCACGCGATAGCATCCACTTACTGGGACCATCATCCAGATCTTGTTCAAGAGTTGGTCTCCTTCCACCCATCCATCACCTATTCAGTCCTTTCGGTTCCAGCCATGAAGGCCATATCCAGGAGAAGTGCCCGTTGGTGATCCTATGGAGTGATCCCTACTCCACCGCCTATATGGCAAGATCACTCCTTGACTTTTACGCGGTGGTGGTGCGGAGTGGCTACCCAAGCAGTGGTCATCCCTTCACCAACACCAATCAGATATGGAGATGGTGGCGATTTTAGAGTGAGCAGATGATAGTCTAGCAGATGATAGTAGAACCTCCTAGTAGTGTCACCCCTTTAGAGTCGGCGTGATTATGTCTCTTAGTGAGTCCTCATGATTCTCTCGCAGGGAGGAGGTGCCTCTCAGACATGATGTGATCCTGCCAAAATCATTTATGCCGATTGATCATTCTCTTGAGGAGATAGTGGCACATTATCTTGTAGAAGAGAAAGAAATTTTGGGGTATGACTGGACTGATGAGGAGAAGATCAGCTTTGATCCCAATGAAGATGAATTATTGGGAGACTCAATCAAGGTTTGCATGGTGAATACCAAGGGATCCCTCCTCAAAAAGTAGTAGACTATGGAAGGTGTTGAGCCCAAGTAAGAAGACACAACCCACTCAACCTAACACCTTATAACATAGATCAAACAAAAGGATGAAAAGATAGAAAGGATGGAGAAGAGGCTCGAGGATCTATTAGCTATCTTAGCATTAGCACAAAATCCCAACAATTCATCCACCCTAGTCGGAGTTGGTGCATGTCTTGGACCCAAAGACTTTACCTCCAGGTGCAAGGTAAGACATGTAGATAGTGGATAGTACCTCCATGAAAAGGATATCAAGTCCATGGTTGAGCTGAAGGAAGCATTGGCTCAGGGGAGGATCATCACCAAAGGGTAGACCCGGAGGAATTTGATGCAATCCAATATCCTAAGGGTTTCCACCTTCCTTCAAGAGTTTTTGATGGGAACCTAAGATATGCACACTTTAGGGTTATTGCGGTGATAGTGATGCTTTACTATTTTGCCTCTTCATTAGTAGCTTATCAGGGATAGCTTTTGATTGGTATGTTGAACTTCCCAATAGTTCAGTAAAGACTTTTGTTGAATTGGTCTTCTTTTTGGAGCTCGAAAGGTTGTGATCTCATTGTGGCTCAAAACCATTGAGCTTATTGATTACATTCATGGTGTAATTTGAGTATGAAATGTGAACCACAACTGTCTAAATAGCATGCCATTGAGATTCTATTTAAAAATATCCATGGCCTGGTAGCCTTCATGCTCAAAGATTTCACCATCAAAATATTTGAGAAATTAATCAACAAGGCGGCTAGCTTGCAAGGAGAAGCCAATGTTACCTTCTAGATCTATCAACAAAAAGCCAGAGAAGATATATGAGAAGAAGCTGGGGTAGTGGATGGTAGATAAGGGGAAACAGAGAGAGATCGAGATGACCTCAAATGCATCTCCTTTACCACCACCATCGGTAGTATCGGCCTCCATGGCCACACCATCACCTCCATACTTATGCGTACACATACCCATGTAGCTACCATCCACCTACTCTTATGGATAAACTAAACAAATCATTTTTAAGAGGGATGTAGTTAAAATCTTTAAGAATCTCTTAAAGAAATTTGACTTTCAACTACCCAAACTAAGGCGGAAGTGGGAAAAGCAATGATCCTAACTTTTTGCATCTAGGTCATATTTTGGAAGGATTGATTTACATTCAAGGACTAGCTTGAACATAGCTTCAAGATAAGTGCTATAATTATCTCGAAGGAATATCTTGTGGAACAACCATCTAGTTCCATTAGGGTAATCCTTGGGGATGAGTGCGATCCTTCCAAAACTAAAGAAGGTTGGGATATCTCCTTATCTAAAATCTCTAAGAAAATTATCTCAAAAATCAAGAAAATTTTCTTTGAGTCATCAAATCAACATCAAGGAAGTTTGCAAGTTGCCAAAGCCAACTCAAGGGGGAGCTCAACGTGGCATGTGCAAGGATAGCCAGTAGTGCAACAACTCCTCCTCACTATTACATTACATCCATAATTTACTATTCTAGTTCTCCTTTTACTAGTAGACACCTTGTATCGGCAGATGAGGGCATCAAATCCTTCACCTCTCTTATTTTACTTGATTTCTACTTTATACCTCTTATCAAATCCAAGAAGTAAAGAAATAAAACTAGCTTGAATTACATCTATGTCACTTCTGATAGGTAGTCTAAATCTATTCTAAATAACTCTTCAAGTCTAATAATTTTGATCTTTTCTTTAGAGAATTGGATTTTCCTGAATACTATGGGTTCACCTCTTGAGATAGGAGATTGGAAGCAAGTTTTACATAATTGATTTGAATACTTCATTCACTTGCTTTGCTCTGTACATAAGATAATTCCATCCTCCATGAGGATGAAGTTCAAGGATGGGATTGAGTATAGATGAAAAGCTATTTTAGTTAGAGAGGTTGAGATATATGAGGATGCAGACTATCTTCCTCAAAATACCCTTTCTTGTGAACTTGGATAAAACTCAAATTCAAAAGTAAAAGAAAATGAAGAAAAAGAAAAAGAAAAGGAAAAAAGAAAAAGAAAATAAAAAGGAAAATCCAAGTGAACAAGAAAGGAGAATTAATAAAGAAATAGATCCACATATCACATTCCACCCACAGTTCATTCCATCATATGGACATGTGGGAATGACTCAACCTCACCAAAAGAGCGAGGAAATAGAGGTGGTAGAGGAAGACCCCCCTGGTTAGCCATCACCAAGTTATTTTCTAGTTCATGGGACTACTATTCACATGGACTTGGAATCCGCTTGAGGATGTGTCTAATGTGATTAATACTAACTAACTCTCGAGTTCCATTGGAGGTGACCTTTGATCCAGATAGTGATAAAGACTAAGCCTCTAGAAAAAGCAAAGCATTCAAATCGTTTAGACAGACTTTCCTCTCACTTTCATCTCAAAAAGTTGAAGGTTTAGTAGTTAAGGAAGCCCCAAAGTCTTCTAGTGATATGAAGCCAAAGAGATTCTATTTGGGATCATCATCCTCAAGTCCTGAAGTTGATGTAGAACTTGAGGAGGATACATTTAAAGAATTAATGAAATTCTTGTTTGACTTTTTTCATAATATTATACAAAAGGTTTGGTTTTACATGGTCCAAGCACAGTTAGAGTACTTTAAAGTTGTGGAATAAGGCAGAGAAGCATCAAGAGCAAGATTAGATTATTTATAGTGGGTCCAGTGATGGCGATGATTACTGCTTTGTCAATCATTTAGAGTCTAATAGGTTCTTTTCACACAACACCAACTCTTATGAGAATATGTGTTTAGAAACCTCAGATGATCTAGAAGATCTCCAAATCAAAGATGCACCGCCAGAATTTGAAGAGGAGGTTCATTCAACAATTGACAAGCTTAAAGAAATCAACCTCGAAATAGAAAAAAATTCACACCGACATACATCATTCTCGAATGAAGAAGAAACCAATGTTAGGCTAATGGTGAGTTTAAAGACTACTTTGCATGGAGTTATGAAGAAATGCACGGATTATCTCCTGATAGCGTCATAAATGTAGATCTTAGCTATCACATATCGCAAGGAAAGCGATTAAAATTGAACAACATGTCATTTAAGTCGATCGATGCTAGTTTCATCAGGAAAGAAAAATATCCTACCTAGTTAGCTAGTGTCATACCAGTTAAGAAGAAGAATGGCCAAATTTTCATATGTGTCAATTTTAGAGATTTAAATAAGTCATGTCCTACGGATGAGTTTCCTCTTCCTATACTAGAATTAATGGTGGACATGCCTCATCTCATACAATTTTTCTCTTTGATGGATGGGTCATCGCAACTAAATCAAGATGGCCCCAAGGATGAAAACACTACTTTTTTGAACCCCTCATCTATTATAGGGTCATGCTTTTGACCTTAAAATGCTATTGCTACATACAATGGGCCATGACTTTAGATCTTCAATGAACTCATCCACCATGTTGAGTCTAATGTTGATGATCTAGTAGTCAAGAGTAGAGAAAAGGAAGACCATCTCTTTGACTTGAGAGTAGTCTTCGAATGGTTAAGATAATTTAATCTCAAAATGAATCCCCTGAAGTGTGCATTCGGAGTAGCTTCAGAGAAATTCTTTGGTTTTATTGTCTGACACTTGGGAATAGAAATAGATCTAGAAAATATCAAAGCTATCTTAGAAATGCCACCTCCTATATGTTTAACTCAACTCAGATCTTTCCAAGGATGGTTGGTGTATCTAAGACACTTTATTTCCAACCTATCAAGGAGATGCAAGAAATTCTCAACACTTATCAAAAAGGACACTAAGTTCAAGTGGGATGACAAGTGTAGCATAAGACATCAAGTATTTGGTGAAGCCACTAGTTCTAGTAGCCCCATCCAGGGGCCACTCATCCTCTACTGCTTTGCATTGGATGACTCTCGACTTTGTTGGCACAAGCCAATGAAGGGAAGAGTGCTCTACTTCTCCCCTCTATCTAAAGTGAACTATCCACCTATTGAGAAACATTACCTAGCTTTGATCTTTTACCTCAAAAGCTGACTATATGCTTTCTCATAAGGTGAACTTGATTTATAGAACCAATCCACTATAGTATCTCATGACATGGCCAACGCTATCGGATGATTGGCATGGTCCATGATTCTCTGATGATTCATTCCCCTCCATGCGGTAAAAGGACAAGCACTAGCAATTTCTTAAACACACATCCACTTCTGACTCCAGTGATGATCTCCGATGAACAAATCATGAATTTAGGGAGGTTGATAACTACCATGGGAGATGTATTTTGATGGTGCGACTTCTTTTCATAAAGGAGAAGCACCATGATCTACTCTTAGGCGGGGTAGGAATAGTTCTCTTAACTCTAGACCGTGATGTGATGAGATTCTCAAGCTGTGTTTCCAACCCATGCACCAACAACAAAGCTAATTATGAGGCTTTGATTGCTGGTCTAGAGTTAGCTATCACAGTGTGTGTCAAGAGCATCAACATCATTGGGGATTCTCAGTTGGTCATCAATCAGATTGTGGGGTCCTACAAGGTTCTAAAACCCAAGCTTGTCATTACCACGATTCCATGAAGGCTTGGCCCAAATACGTCACCATCTACAAGATTCCCGAGCGATAATGCAATACATGGCTTTGCCAAACTTGTCAAAAGCATGTCAAGATGAGTCCATTCCAATAAGGGTCCAAAATAGACAAGTCTATCCCTTATTGATGAACTCATCGAGAACTCTCTTGAAGGGAGGTTGCCATTTCTTATAAAGACAAGGAGCTGGATTGGAGGCAACCATTCATAGAATATTTGAACACCAACAAACTACCTCAAGAAAAGTCACACGCCCATTAGGTGAAACAGAGAGCTCTCTCCTATGCTCTAGTTGATAGCACCCTATATCGACGGTCCTTTGATTAAATGTGGTTATGTTGTTTAGACAAACATGATGCCCATGGCATTTTAACCAAACATTCAGTCATCTGCGAGCACATCAATCCGGTCAAGATGATGAAGATCAAGAGACTAGGATACTGGCCTTCATGATTACGCATGGATGAAGCTAGAGATGCCATCAATGTTACAGTGTGGTCTACATCAACCACCCAACATTCTACACCCTACATTGGCCATTTGAGTGTTGGGTACGACATTGTGGGTCCGATCCCTTCTTCTAAGGGTCATCAGTTCATCTTAGCTACCACCGACTGCTTTTCCAAGTGGGTGGGGGCAATCCCACTCAGAGAGGTCACAATCAGCATGTGCTTCAATTTTTCAAGAACCATATTGTATATAAGTTTGCCTCGATGAATTATTCTATAATGATGCATTCAAAACACCAAGATCGCTTCACCAAAGACATGGTATAGATTGAGATAATCTACCCATGAAAGCAAAGCATTCAAAAAAACTCTCATCCAAATACTAAAGAAGACGCTTAATGGCAATAAGTGATAGTGGAACAAGCAGTTAGTTGAAGCCTTGTGGGCCTGCACCACATAGAACTCCAACTCAATCTACCCCATTTTCCTTAGTGTATGGGTGCATTTTCTAAAAGTTCAACTCTAAGGATAGAATTGGGTAGCAAGATCACTACAAAGCAAAATGCAAAGTTGCAGTTAGAAGAGCTCAAAAGTTTGGAGGAGAGTCACTATGCAGAACCTCGTTGTATACAATGATTCAAGCTCACAATAAGCTAGTCCACCCTAGGTCTTCCAAGTAGGAGAACTTGTGTTAGTCCAGGAGATTGTTGCTTGAAAGATGGGAGGCAGTTTGAACCCACTTGGGAATGCCCCATGTCATAGAAGGCCTACCAAGGAGGATCTTATCATCATTGATTATAAAGGGGCTTCCAATTAATGGCCTTTATGTAAAGAAATATTACCCATGAAATAAATCATGTTTGAAAATAATTATATCAATCAACAGAAAATCTGATTCCATTTAATCAAAATCTTCTCTTCTTTTGAAGCATTGTTCGCTTATCTTTCGAATCCATCGGGATGTGTTTTGGGGTAGGTAAGAGTCCCAGTGGCATCCTATCCCTCTTTCACAACATAAATACAATCTCCCATTGGTATTAGGTGTAAGAGAACCCAGAGGCATCCTATTTTGATTAGCACAACTAAGTTAGGTGTGAGAGAAGCGACATCCTTTCTTAGTGGGAATCCCAACTGCCATCCATGGTATCATTTCATCAAATTCCCCAGCATGTTTTGGGTAGGTGTAAGAGAACCCGAGAGGCATCCTATTCCCTTTAACACAAGCACAAAAAATACATGTCTTTTATCTCGAGCTATTTTGATGTGGGAGCAAGCACCCATGGAACTCACTCATTAGCTGCTCTAGGTCGGGTTTACATGATACCTTGCTAGTATGTCACCCTAGTGGTCACTTATTTGGAAGATGCGAGTCCCCACACTTTCTTCTTAACTTGATCATTGCAAACTAATGAGCACTTTGTTAGTATGGTAGACTTCATTGCCCAGCCAGTAAGCTACCTCATGTTGATTTTGTTTAAGAAGATGTGAGTCTCCGAGCTTTCTTCTTGAACTAATCATCATGATCTAACTAGGTTGAGTATATTTGAGGTTTAGGATAACTCCCCTAAAGGCTCCTTTCCTCTTGACTATGTTTGAGTTGATATAAGTCCCCGAGTGGCATTCACTCAGTAGTCGCCTAGGTCAAATAGCACCTGTCGAGTCGAAGACAGACTATCCCAACAATTTGTTCCACTATAGGAGGATGTGAGTCCCCAAGCTTTCTTCCTAGGCTGATTGTTGCAAACTGATGGGCACCTTAGGTTGGTTGATGTTCACTATGCTGACAACGACTCACCCGATGGATACACCACTCTTGGTAGATGTGAGTCCCCATGCTTTCTCCTTGAGTTGGCCAGAATACCTATTTGATATATGATCCATGTCATCTTCTCAGGGTTTTGAATTAAGCCCTTAGTGGCCCCCCTCCCTCTGGGTATTCTATTTGGATCACGTCCTTTGCAACCCCATTTAGACACTACCAGGTTACTCTTTGGATTAGAGTCCCCTCTTTCCTAGTAGCCCCTTATGGTTGGAGAATTTGTTGATATGCGATTCTCCCAGGTTAGAAATGAGATAGGTCTAGGCTAATATAAACTCCTTCTCAGTTTGATCCCTCACAAACTAACAGAGTCCACAATAAATAAAAAAACAAAATAAATAAATTAATTTGCATATGGATTATGAATTCAAGCCCCCAAAGGGGCCTTTTTCCCAAGTAGGTATCATATCTTTAGGTCAGTGTTAGTAGAACTCCTTATAGAAATTACCTGACTACCTGAGTTGAGATAAATCCCAGTGACTCACTTGTAGTTGCCCTTAGGTTAGGTTCAATCTATTTTACCATAGCGGTTAGTCATTCACTTTGGAAGATGTAAGACTATGCCACCTATGACTTTGCAAAGCGATGATACCCTAGGTCGTTCAATTTGCCCAAAGCATCCACCCATGTCTTTTGTAGTGTAAGATGTGAGTCCCCAAGCTTTCTTCCCTCAAATTGATCATTGCAAATTGAAAGAAACTCCTTTGGTTGGATAGTTCTCCCATCAATCAAGAAGCTACTCCCTTTAGTTTAGTAAATCTAAGATAGGTCTAGGCTAATATAAGCCCTTCTCAGTGTGATCCATCGCAAACCAATAAAATCCATCAAAATAAATAAATCTAAAAATGAAATTAATCTTTGACTATCTTTGAGCTAATTTAAGTCCCCCAATGGCATTCACTCAATAGGTGGTTGTTGATTTGTTGCAAAGCATCGTGGTTCCTTATTTTGGAAGATGTGAGTCCCCGCACTTTCTTCGTAACTTGACCATTGCACACCGAAAGGCATCCCTCTGGTTGGTTAGTGCTACCTTATGGTTGGTAGAATTTTCCCTTTGGATTGGTAAATTTGAGTTAGCTCAAGGCCACCACGGCCCCTACTCAATACAGTCCATTGCAAATCGATGGGACCCATCAAAATAAACTAAAAAATAAAATTGATTTTGACTATCTTTGAGTCGATCTAAGTCCCCCAATGACATTCACTCAATAGTCAGCCCTAGGTTGAGTTTGATTCATTTCTTGCCAATAAGGGTCACCCAACAATGTCCCTACTTTGGAGGATGTAAGTCTACCATGCTTTCTTCCTAATGCAAAGGCATTCCCTTTGGTTGGCTAGTCCTACTATGTGTTTAGTAGACTACCCCTTTGGATTGGTAAATGAGTTAGGTCTAAGTCATGGCTACTCGGTCGTCCATCGAAACCAAGGTCCAAAATTAAAAAATTTGAAATAAATAAAACAAAAACAATCAATCAATCCAATCAAACCATTTGCTCCTCATCAGTGAGATGCAAATCTTTCTAGCTCTCCAGCAGATCTAGAATTCTAATCCTTTAGTGGATTTCACAACCCCTCCCTTGTGGATGACTTGAACTTGCCTCCCTAGTGGAAAGTTCACTTTTTTATGCCCCGTGGAGTTAAAACAAACACAAACTAAACAAAGAACAAATTAAAACAAATCCAACCCTCTTCCCCAGTGGAACTTAATTAAATAAATCAAATTAATTTTTCCCTAGCCATACTCAAATCAAATCAAATCTCTCATCCCCTTGTGGATGATTTAACCCTATTTCTCTAGTGAAAGGTTCATATACTCTATCCCTAGTGGATTTCTCCTTCCCTTTCTTATGTCTCTGACATGAGTAGAGTCACATTGCACTAAGTGCTAGATTCCTTCTACACCACGGGTTAGGAGTAGAGTGTCTCTGTTAGTGCTTGTGATCATTCCGTGTTGTTGAAGATTTTGGTCAACACCAATATGTGCGGTGTTCCTTTTCAGTCACACCACACCAATTGGGCACCCTTTGTTGACCTCATTTTTTTGGAATGAGCTCTCAACCTCCATCTTAGACATAGGACTCTCTCTTGACATTAAGAGTTCCTTAGTCTTAAGACACTTCTAGTGATTAGGTGAACACTTATAACCCTAGACTTAGAAGAGTTAGCAGGAATAGGTCATGCTTTGGGGTGTTAGAAAATTTTCCTACCCTATAGCTTGAACCAAATCCTCACTTCCTTCTTTCAAGTCAAACTCATATCAAATCCAAATCAATTCAAATTCAAGAAATTTTCACATAACCCACTTATATTAAAATTTATATTCACATATATAAAAGAAATATAAATTCAAATCAATCAAACCAAATCTAAATCAAAAATCTTTCCCTAGTCTTTTAATTCCCTCTTAAGGACTTAGCCTAAATCATATCCAAATCAATTCAAACTCATGAAATTTTCTCATAACCCATTAATATTCTCATTTATATTCACAAATATAAATGAAATATAAATTCAAATATCCAAAACCAAATTCAAAACTCAAACAGAAATTCAACTAAAATCTAACCTAAGCCTTTCAAGTCAATTCTTGAACTTAGCCAAATCAAACTCAAATCAAGCCAAACCCTTGACTTTTCTTGATGATTTAATCAATCCTACAATCATGAATTCAAATATAAACATAAACGTCAATCCTCAAACCCAAAACAAATTCAAAAAATCAAACCCAAGTCAAACTCATGTTCACCCTTTTGACTTGAAATCATCAAACGAATCACAACCAATTTGACTTAAAATCTCTCGCAAATGGCTTTATATATTAATCAAAAATCCATATGTGAGTTCAACCAAACTTGAATTAAGCCTTGATCAAGCCAACTAAACCCAATTGGCTCACTTGACCCAAAGTGGCCAATTTGACCTACATGAACCAAAAATTCAATTCAAATCAAAATGAATTAAGATTCAAACTTCATGTCATATTTGTTGATCATCATAGGAATCAATTATCATGAATTGGGTCAAACCAAGTAAACTATCCTATTGACCAAGTCAACCCTTATGAACCCAAACTAGCCAAATTGCAACCTAAACCAAATTGATTTAAAACAATGGCTCAAGTTCAGTCCAAATTGATTGAACTTGACCAATTAAACCCAATTTGACTAATTGGCCAACCAGACCCAACCTAGCCAATTGACCATGAACCCAACTTGACCTAAAAGGTCAAATCAAGCCAAAATTAAATATAAACCAAATTGATTGGAAACAAAGATACCAATCCATTTCAAAAGAACAACCAAACCCAAACCAAGCCATGATTCAAGCCAATTTACTCAGTTCAAATTGGTCAAATTAGCCCAAATTGACCTAAAGGATCAAGTTGGACAAAATCCAAATTAAATCCAAATTAAACCAAATTAATTGAAACCAATTGAACTAATCTACTCAAAATAGTCATTTGAACTTGACCCAACTCTTGGTTTGACCCAATTTGACCAATTGGTCAACTAACCATTTGACCATTTGACCAAATGGGTCAAATTAAATTAAACTAAATGAACTTCAAATGAAATGAAATTTGGTCCAACTCATTCAAATCAAATTCAATCAAATGACCACTTTGCCCTTGGGCATTCCATGAGAAAAGACACTTTCCCAAGTGGTCATTTCTCTTCATTCACTTGGCACTCATCCATTGGTACATAGGCACCAAGGACACTGATTTTTTTTGACCCAAGGAGTGGTTGGGGCCATGACTCATGGGGAGGTGAAATCACCCCACCTCCCCCATTGGAATACTTGGCATGAAGGACACTTACCTCCCCTTGGCTAGGACACCCACTTGTCCTTCATGACAACCACTTTCCATGCATTAGCCAACCATAGGGAACCACCTAGGATGATTCTCTTCCATTCCCAACCACCCCAAGCCAAATGACATGAGTTTGGAGCCAAAATTTTAAACAAAAAGTGGATTTTAGTTCATTTTTCACTTCTTTTCATTCTAAGGCTTTGGTGAAACCTCCCATTCCTCTTATTCTCCTCCTCTAAGCTCCCAAAGCCATTAATCACCCCACTTCATTTTGGAGAAATACTTCAAAACTAAGTGGATTTAGCAAATGCAATCACCAGGAAACTTCATTTCGATGTGAGGATCTAAGCTCATTCAAGGCTTCTTCCCCTCACTCGGCCAGTCACCGCACTGAAATCATTCCTGGTGAGGTAACCTTCAAAAATCATAGACGACCTTAAGATCCCTCATTTTGTGATAGTTTTTGCATGATGTTTAGGAATCTACCCTAGATAATCCCGCATTTTTACTTTAAATCATCCCAATTAGAAAATAAAATTTTTTTTGGTGCGAATCGATGCAAAAATGAGACCATTTGGACAAGGTTTCACTTAGAAATCTCATTTTTCTTTTAAAAAAATTCTATTTTTACTATTCATCATAATAGCCATCATGCGGTTTGTGGGATGTGGTCGATCGCATGGATCAACCTGGCCGATACATGGATGTCGATCGTAATCGATCCCATATCGATGATCGCCTCTGATCATGTGATCGATGCCATCGATCTATGATTGAATGCATTTCTCGACGATCGTTGGCGGTCTTTATGCAAATGGTGGCAGCGACCAGCGAATCGCTGCATGCACATGCCATCGGCATCGCATCCATCGCATGGATGCATGTTGCGCATTGCCGTGTTGCCATGTATTTTATTTTGATTTAAAATTAATTTAAATAACTTAAAATTTCAAAAATTTATAGAAAATAAAATACTTAACAAAAAATTACAAACAAGGGCACGTTAGATTCGCCATTCCGAGAGGAATCCAACAAACCCAAACTTCCTAAATTTTACTAAATATTTTGAGCTTAATTTGAGTTTTAGTAAAATCAAATTTTATTAATTAAACCAAAAATACATGTCAGATTAAGTTAAAATTTTCAAAGATTAAAATTGATGTTAAAATACACCTACCAAATAAATTTCAAGTCAAAATGACCATTGGATTAAAATATATTGAATTTTGAGTGTCTAATAATTTATTTTAATAAAATGAATTAGCAAAATTCATAAAATTCACTTAAATCAATTAAAATTTCCTAAGTTCATAACTAATTGTAGAAAAATCTAAAAAATACAAACTTAAGTTCATTTTAAAGATAATTCATAGAATCAATAAAATTTTGTAATTGAGTTTGAATAGTAGATTTTTTAGTGGGTTTATTTAAAACTTAATAACTCTAATTACTCTAATAACTTTATTAATTCCAAACTTTCAAGCATGTTTAGTGGGATGAATTCCCCCTCCTAATTTTCTTGGAATTTATTAATGAGTTAATCAAGGAAATTAATTAATGAACCCCTAATCACTCTCTTAAATTTTCTTTTGCATTGCTAATTTAAATTCCTGGTTTTATGTCATACATTGGATATTTGATTAAATATGTTAAAGTGGTATAAGTAAGGGATAATTAATGAACTTAATCTACATAATCTAACCAAAGCATAAAATTAATATAATCTAAAATAAACTAAAATAATACACACATGTGGGAATGGGTAGGATACAAACCTTCTCACATTTCTAATTCAAATCAAACTCAAAATAAAATGAAAGTCTCTTTCAAGTGATTATCTTTAATAATTAATTAGAGTGAATGAAATTACATGCTTACATCAATTTAGTTCTTTCTTAGCATGCTAAATGTGTATGTCATATGAAAATTACAAAATCAAATTCAAAATAAAAAAATATTTTCTTTTATGTAAATGTTTTGGCTAAAGTAAAAAATGTTATTATTACTATTAAATTCAAAACTATTTTAAAAAACTATAAATCAAATACCTAAACTGAGTGTGCTTTATATAATTATTTATAAGCTCATGTGGATATAAATATGAAATGTTATGTGTACTTCCTTCTATTTTCTTTTAGTATGATTTTGAATAGATTTGACAAATTGTATAGTTCATTTGAAAAGAACATAACACTTTCCTTCTATTCATTCCTATACTATTACTTAAAAGGACATTTACATTTGCACATATAAATTGCATAAACAAAATAAACCAAACTTTTTTGCATCTTTCTTTTCCATTCATTTCTTTTGTACACATGTTATATTTAAGGAAAGTGGTATATTAGTCTTATATGCTTTAAGTTAAGTAAGTAGATCTTGTACCTTACACCCCTGGTTAACAATGACACTTCACTTATGCCTTTCATACATACATGTGTGCATGTGAAAATGGATAAGAAAATCTCTTTTACTTAATGAAAATCATGCATCATAAAGCATTCAAATTTTCTTAAGTAACTCACCTAACATTCTCTTTTCATGCATTTATTTTTGTACATGCACATGTATTTAAGAAAAGTGGTATATTAGTCTAGATAACCGTTCGAGGCTTTAAGTAGCCTAAGTAGGTCTTGTACCTTACACCCAGTTAACAATGTGTACTCACTATGTCTTTTATACTTGTAAATGTGCATATGAAAAATGGATAAAAGAATCACTCTCTTGTGCTTAACAAAATCATGTGTATATGAAGCATTCCAAGTTTCCTTAAGCAACCGCTCTTAGCATTTATTATTAAGGTGTGTTAAATACTTGCATTGCATGTATAGATATACTTAGGATTCATTCATGTGCATGATACACGTGTGGGAAAGAAATAAAATATTGTGTGTTTTGTGATAGTAGTTCACTTTACTTAATCTTAAAATGTCTTTCTATTTGAATAGGTTTGTTTAGAAAAATATAAACTTATGATTAATTAAAATACATAATAAAGTATTCACTAAGCAAAAAATTTATTAATAAATCTACCTTAGAAATCACTTAAGGTAGGGAGGAAAGAGAAGTTCTCTTTTCTTTTCCTCTCTTTACAACCTTTAGTAATTAAGTAGGTTCTTTCAAACCAAATAAAATCATCAAATAAAATTAACCCATATCAACTAAATAACTTAAATGAGACCACCCTTCTAAGTTGAACCTTTTCACAGAAAATCCTAACCTTAAAGCCTAGCTAAGCATACCACACAAACCTTACATGGCACAGGCTAAGTCACCACTTCTAGTCCATGTTAGGGCGTGTATGGTTTGATGTTTACTTTATTTGTGGTGTGATATTTTAATCTGGATGTTAGGGTTTATGTGTGTAGAATGAATGGTAGGACAATTTAGTCTAATCATTATCTTTTGTAGGGGATTGCGCTTAAGGGGCGCTTTAATAAAAACTTAACTTATGTTGTTCTACAGATTGCTTATACCCTTAAGCATAGTCCAAAATAGGCTAGGTGGACTTGGTTACCCATGTGTGGGGTGCTAAGTCCAATTTGTTAATATACATGCTTGGGATTTGTATGGTTTGTTTAGCTAATCTCTATTTTACAGGTTTTAGTTAGATTTACTTTCTTTCACTTTTCATGTACTTTTGTAATTATAATTTTGGAATGATTGTAATGGTGGATTAGGATGAATATTGGCTATAAGATTATATCTTATGTATCATGTGAAGCCTTTGGAGCATCCACATTCCAACCATTTAAAAGGAGGAACCAAAAGAAGAAATAAGAAATGAAGAAATCCTATAACATGAATTTCTTGCTTAATTGTAATTAATTCATTTATAATCTAGGTTGTATAAGGATAGAGCTCGGCTACCCAATTTGCTTTCGGGTTTGTGCGGTGGTGCCCAACCAGAAATAGCCTTTTATTCTTTTATGTTAGCTTTATAAAATATTTGATATTTTGTATAGCTTGCACATTAGAAAATGACATGTTCTTCTAATTTCTTTCTTGCTTTGATGTATGGCCTGGATGATGATTAGGCTCTTAGGAAAAAAAAAATAAATCTACCAAATTAATCAACTTAAAATTAAAATAAATAACTCACAACCTCACTTAAAGCCTAAGTTAAAATCAAGATAAAAGAATTATCAACCCCTTAGCTGGATGAGTATTTCTTTTACAACATCATGCACAACAACATCTTATTTCACTCTTGATTGGAGGGCTTCAACCTTTGCCAGAGAAACCTAACTTGACCTTTGAGAACCATGGTGGAAACACACCACCTCCCTTATCATTAATTTTGTCCAATAATTTTACTTCATGCATATGAATCTTATAAGCGAGTCAAATGATTGTCCAAAAAAAAAAAATAACATGTAATATGATTTTGCATTAGATTTAGGTCATTGAAGCATGCCCATGATCTAGTCTCTTTAGGGAGTGAGTTTAAGGACTTAGTCTCTTTCTAAATAAATAAGAGCCTAGCTATCTTGCATAAAGCATATGACTTGCCTACATGAATTTAAAATCATAGGATGAGTTAGTTGGCAGCCACACCCAAGCGTTTGTAAGTCCAAGTAGTTGGGTGGTTTGTCCTCTCTTGTGGAGGTAAACCATATGCCCATTTTTGCCTTAGATTTAAGTCATTCTTTTGGCCCTCACCAAAGCTCCCTAGATTCAAGAGAGGTTGCTTCTTCCTTCTATGGGCCATAAGCATAAATCCTCACCTCTTAAGCATTTCCATGACCTTGCATCATGGAATTATAAGCCCTAAATTTTTAATAAAAATCTAACTCAAAATAAATCCTTTTCAAATTTCAAAAATGTAAATCCCAACCATAAGATAGTTTGAAATGCTCGCTAGGTTTCCTAGCATCGTGAGCATCTCCTATTTATCTTCCTTTGGCTTCGATAATAACTCTCTCACTTTGATCAATCCCATTTGATCTTTTAAAATAAACCAATCGATTGATAGTCATACCTATTGAAATATTTAGAGGCAATGATCATTTACCTTAGTCGAGAGTGTTCTTAAGGAATCTCATTTCTTAAGATGTAATTAACTATGGGGGCTTACCTCCATAGGGAACTTAACGAACCTAGTTTAAAATAAACCTTACTTTACTTTTTCATGTAAAGTAGGGGAAGAATCTCTGGTACATATGTAGACCTATTATCCTTAGGAGTCTTTATTGAGGTGATTAGGTCCATTGTATGGTGGAGACTTATGTCTTTTGAGATAGTACACCTCTCCTCAATGTCATACATGATCACCCTCAATAAGAATATCTGTGAATCTATGTGGTGTCCCAACCAAAAGGCGTATATTTCCATTTTCATTTATCCTCTTCAAAAGGATAGATGAAGGTGGGAATATTTTCACCAAAATGTCCTTTTCTTGTTCACTTGAACTTTCAATTTTCTTTTCTTTTTTCTTTTTCCTATTCTTTTTCTTTTGTATTTGAATTTTGCCAAAGTTCATGAGAAAAGGTGTTTTGAGGAAGATATTAAGGCACATCTTTATGTATCTCATTCTCTCTGACTGAAAATGGCTTTCCATTCCCTTTGACACAGTATTCAAGTCCATCCCCTCTAAACTAGATGCACTGATGAACGGAGGTTGGAATCATCTTATTATGGTGTATCCAAGGACTACCAAGTAAAGTAGTGAATGAAGTATTAGAATTAATGATATAGAACTTGGCTTCAGTCTTCCAATCACCTATTTCCAAACATAACACTATAGAACCTGAAGCCCTCTCGCCTTGTTCATTGAATTATCTCAACATCATCCAATCTCCTCAGAGTGTAGAGATGTCAATCTTCAAGTAGGCAAGGGTCTTTAGAGTCATAATATTCACTGATGCATCTAGATCAACAAGAAAAAGTCCGATGACTTTGTAAAGGAGATGGTTGTGCTCTATGTCTCCCAGTAGAAGGTCTTTATCTATGAAAGTTATTCCCTGGGCTTCTCTTGAATAATTTTCCTCCCTCTGGTAGTGATCAGCTGAGATAAGCATATCTCTAGATCAAGAAGAGCCTTGATTAATGATTCCCTCATTTCTTTGGATAAGACAAGGGCATCATATATGATGAACAAGGAATTGGGTGGATGGATCCACTTTGGGTTGTTCCACTTGTGGATCTGAGGGAGAAGGGAGAAATCAACCTCTTGGTGGTTGGTGGGATGGCCCTCTAAGAAGGTATGATAGGTGTGAGATTCTCATTCTAATCTCATTCTTGCTTCTTACCCTAATTTCTTCCTTTCTTCTCATAAGCTTTATGTGGCTTTGGCTTTGAGATTGATCTAGAAGGCAACTATTTGGATTCTCCTTGTAAAAGTAGAGACTTGTTGATTAGCTTATGTCTTGATGGTAAACCTTTGAGCATGGAGACCATAAATATTCTTTAGTAAATTTCAATGGGTGTTGATTAGATTTGTGGGTTTCATACTCAAATTATGCCATTTGAGAATATATTGATGAGGGACTCACCGAGGTGTTGTTGAGCCATAAGATATATCGTCACCCTTTGTTGAGCTCAACAAACCTCTTAATGAAGAGTTGCTCCAACTCAAAAATTCTTCTTGACTTTTTGATAAAGGTATGCTTCTTAAGTTTGATAAAAGATAGAATAGTAATGCATCACTACTTGCATTTACTGCTATGGCTCAAAGTCTTTGATTGTTTCATCCCATCAAAGCTCTTGGTGGCGTAAACCCTTAGATCTTTGGATGACATCAAATTCCTCGGGTCTACCCTTTGAAAATGATCCTCAATCTTTGCTTCTCTCCCTTTGCTTTCTCCATGAGTTTTGTCCTTTTTTTTCTTTTATGGGTACTATCCACTACCTTCCTTTGGTGGTACGCCTCGGAGGTGAAGTCTTGGCTTGATCCGACATGCAACAACTCGATGTGGTAGGATTACCTTTGGGGGCTTGGCTAGGTACCAAAACTCTTCTTCACTCTCCACCCTATCTTTATTTATCCTTTTTTTTATTTATTGAAGGAGGTGTTGGGCCAATGGTTGTATCTGCTCGCCACAACCTTCCAAATCTAATCACAGGAGGGAACCTTGGCATACCATGTACTCATAGAATCCTCTGTGGTTGTTCATTAGGATCAAAACACCTTCTCATCCTCTATCGACCCGATCCCAGAATTTCCTTCTTCTCACATATTGAGCTCAACATCTAGGAATTGGTCCAATAAATGTGTATAAAAATGACCGGTGGTAGGATCACTCATGAATAGAGACATCCCCTCATTAGAGCTAATCTTGTGAGGACTATGCTCATTGGAGGATGATAGACTCACTAGATCTGGTGGGTGGTACTCCTAGGATCTATCCCATGGGGATGCTTCTCTCTCCCTCTCTTCTTTTATCTCCATTTTTGGTGGTGGTGTGATGGTCACCATTCCCTCTTCACTGGTGGGCAAGTCGGCCGGGAGAGACCTCACTCTATCCATGTAGGAATGGGATCTCTTGGTTTAGTGGATCACCTGGGGCTCTCTCTTTTGGATAGCCTTCATGGCTTTTCTTGAATAGTGGATGATGGAACTTGTATGTGGGTGTGGTGTAGAGAGTGTGAGGCACCATTGACTCACCAGAGCTCTCTCTATGGTGGGTACCCATCAATAAATGCTATCAATATGATCAATGCAAGAGACATCAAAATCCCATGAGGAGGTGACTGTCAGGCATATATGTCTCTCTCTGTTGTGTCATCGATATGGGCCTAGCCCTCTCTATATGTGCTCCCCATGTGAGGGATGATAATGTAAATCAAATTGAGCCTCAAACTCATCATCCATAGCTCTATTGATGTAGAACTCTAAGGCCACATGACCTCCTCTAGAGCCTCAAAATGTGTGGTGGAGGTGGCCAGATCCTCTGTCTTCCTCTCCATCAAGAGAGAGGGGGTGAAACTTGTTCTCTCAGATAGAGGACTCATTTGTTGTAGGCCACTTTCTCCCTAGCTCCTTGGCTATCTGATGGTGATGCCACTTGATCTTCTTTCTAGCTCTTTGGGTCTGTGGGACATGCAAGAACTAGACCCTACCTCTCATGGTGGAGACTATCCAAAGATAGGGTAGCCTTCCCCTTGGGTGGGAACCAAGTGGGTGACTTGTACTCCATTGTTGAAAGGAATTGCCATAGCCTTCCTCTTGATGAGGGGAAACTTTGATGAATGTATCCTAGGATGACTACTTGGGTCACCACACTCCTGCGTTGTGAGGGGTGGTCCCCTCATAAGTGATCCTTCTCAAAACCTGGCCAAAATGAATGAGGTGGGTGTGGTCTGTGGAGGCTGATCAAGGAATCCATCCCAAAAGGAAATGTAAACGCATACTTGGGCGATTTAAACTAAACTGAGCTGACTCAGTGAAACTAGGTTGAACATCTAAAAATTTTGGAAAACAAACCTGAATTAGATTTCTTGCTTTAATTTGATTTTTTAGAATTTAAACTTGCACTCAAAAATTTGAATATGTTAAGTGGTGCTCTTTGATTTTGGAGAGAGAGTTTAGAATTGAGAGATTTTTTTGAATTTAGAATCCATTTTCAACAAATTTGTGTATGTTGAAAATGGGTTCAAATATTTTGGAGATGCTTCCATATGTTCATATTTGAATTTGATTTTGATTGTTTGGGGACCCTTCATTTAACAAATTTGAGTATGTTAAAATAAAGGGTCAATTGATTTTATTTGATTTGTGATTTCACTTAGGGTTTGGGTATGTGAGGTGTTTGAAAATAATTTTCTTCTTCTTTTGTTTTGTTTGTGAATTATGTGAATTTAAAATGGAATCTTTACTTAGCAAATTTGGGTATGCTAAATGAAGAATTCAAATGTTTTGTTGTTTTGATGATTTTGAAAAGAGGATCTTTACTTAGCAAATTTGGGTATGCTAAATAAAGAATCAAATGTGTTTTTTTGATGATTTTGAAAAGAGGATTCTTAGCAAATTTAGGTATACTAAAAGATCTATGTGTTTTGATTGAAAGGATTCTTACTTAGCAAATTTGTCCATGTGTGTTGATTTTTGATTTTGAAAAGAGGATTCTTTACTTTAGGTATGCTAAATAAAGATCCATGTGTATTTTGATTTTTTTTGATTTTGAAAGAGGATTCTTTACTTAAATTTAGGTATGCTAAATAAAGGATCCATGTGTGTTTTGATTTTTGATTTTGAAGAGAGAACTTTACTTAGCAAATTTGGTATGCTAAATAAGGTTCAAATGTGTTTTTGATTTTGATTTTGATTTTGAAAAGAGGATCTTACTTAGCAAATTTAGGTATGCTAAATGAAGAATCCAAATGTGTTTTGATTTTTTTGATTTTTTGAACAAAGGATCTTCACTTAGCAAATTTAGTATGCTAAATGAAGATCCAAATGTGTTTGATTTTTTTGATTTTGAAAAGAGGATCTTCACTTAGCAAATTTAGGTATGCTAAATGAAAGATCTAAATGTGTTTTGATTTTTTTTTTTTTTTGAAAAGAGGATATTCACTTAACAAATTTGGGTATGCTAAATGAAAGATCCAAATGTTTTTGTTTTGATGTTTTGATTTTGAAAAGAGGATCTTACTTAGCAAATTTGGGTATGCTAAATGAAGAATCAAATGTGTTTGATTTTGATTTTGATTTTGAAAGAGGATCTTTTAGCAAATTTGGGTATGCTAAATGAAGATCCAAATGTTGTTTGATTTTGATTTTGAAAGAGGATCTTCATTTAGCAAATTTGGGTAAATGAGGATCCAAATGTGTTTTATTTTGAAAGAGGATCTTCACTTAGCAAATTTTTTATGATAAATGAAAGGAAATGTGTTTTTTGAAAAGATGATGATTATTGATTTTGTTTTGAAAGATGATTGTTGATTTATTTTAAAAAAAAATTTTATTTTTTGAAAGATGATTATTGATTTTATTTTGAAAATGAAATCTTCATTCAATAATTGAATGAGGATGTTCATTTGTGCTTTTGAAAATATGATTTTGATTTTTTATTTTGAAAAGATGATTGTTGATTTTTTTGAAAATGAAATCTTCATTCAATAAATTGAATGAGGATGTTTATTTGTGCTTTTGAAAATATGATTTTGATTATTTTTGAAAAGATGATTGTTGATTTTGAATGAAATCTTCATTCAATATTGAATGAGGATGTTCATTTGTTCTTTGGAAAATATGATATTGGATTTTATTTTGAAAAGATGATTGTTGATTTGTTTTGAAAATGAAATCTTCATTCAATAAATGAGGATGTTCATTTGTGCTTTTGAAATATGATTTTGGATTTTATTTTTTGATGATTGTTGATTTGAATTTTTGAAAAGATCCTACATTTAACATGAAGATTGTTAGATGAGATTGATTTATGAAAATATTTGTTTTATTATATTTTTTGAAAAGTGATTTTTCTTTATTTTTGGAATGAACCTTACCTTACCATAGAAATGGTAAGAAGGAAGTCTTTAGTTATTTTTATTAAAATTTTTATTTTCACCTATTGGGGAACCAAAGGGTTTTAAGACCTACGGTGAGGTCCTAAACCTAAAGGATGTTGGCTAACTTAGCTTAAGGATGAAATAAACTAAGTGCCAATGAAAGAATCGGATTCATATAAAATACAAACCCATTATCGATACTTGGAGACGATCATTTACCAAAGATGGAGAGGAACCATCCCAGTGTGCTAGAAAAATTGGTGAATTGTTATCTTTATCTTCATCTAAAAAATGAATTGAAGATAAAAAAAATCTTTTTTTATTGGACACCACGTAGATCTGATATGTTCTTATTAGGGTGATACACATTGAGGAATGATGTACTATCTCGAGAGAAGTCACCATCCTACAATGGATCTAATCACCTTAATAAGGACTCGTAAGGACGATGGGTCTCTAGATGTACCAGAGATTCTTCCCCTACTTTACATGGAAAAGTAAAGCAAGGTTTATTTTAGATCGGGTTCGTTAAGTTCCTATGGAGGCAAGCCCCCATAGTTAATTACATCTTAAGGAATGAGATTCCTTAAGAATACTCTCGATTAAGGTAAATGATCATTGTCTCCAAGTGGGATTGATCAAGAGAAGGGAGTTATTATCGAAACTAAAGGGTGGTAAGTAGGGGATGCTTTTGATACTAGGAAGCTTAGTAAGCATCCCAAACTATCTTATGGTTGGAATTTATATTTTTGAATTTGAAGAGAATTATTTATTTGAGTTGAATTTTTTGAAAATCTAGGATTTAATTCCATGATACAAGATCATGGAAATGCCTAGAGGTGAGGATTTATGCTTGTAGAGAAAGCAACCTTAGAACCTAAATCTAGGGAGCTTTGGAGAGGGCCAAAAGCACGACCTAAATCTAAGGAAAAAATGGGCATATGGTTTACCTCCATAAGAGAGAATAAACCACTCGACTGTTGGACTTACAACCACACAGGTGGACTCCTACGATTTTAAATACATGTAGGGTCATATGCTTTTGCAAGAAAGCTAGGTTGTTATTTATTTAGAAAGTGACTAAGTCCTTAAACACACTCCCTAAGAGACTAGATCATGTAGGGAATGATTAATGACTTAAATCTGATGCAAATTTTGTTATATTTTATTTTCATTTTTTGGACAATTGATTTGCCATAGGCTATGGGATTCATATGCCTAATGTATGAGAAATTGGTTATGGGACAAAATTAGTAAGAAGGAGGTGTATTTTCACCATGGCTCTTGAAGGTCAAGCCAAGCCTAGCAAAGGTGGAAGCCCTCCATAAGCAAGAGTGAAGTAAGATGCTTTTATGCATGATGTGAAACATACAACATCCAGCTAAGGGTTGCTAAATCTTTTATCTTAATTTATAACTTAGACTTTAGAGATTTTTTAATTTTGAGTTGATTAATTGGATAGAAAATTTATTTTTCTGAGCCTAATCATCAACCATCAAAGCAAGGAAGAAACTAGAAAAATATGTCATCTTAATGCACAAGCTAAACAAACATTAAATAATTTTACGAAAGAATAAAAGGCCTTTGTGATTGGGCTCCTTGAAATTGGGTAGGAGTTCTACCTTTATACAACCGATTATAAATGAATAATTACAATTTAGAAGGAATTCATGTTATGGTGTCTTCATTTCTTCATTTCTTCTTTTCTTTCTTCTTTTTCTTTCTTTTTTTTCTTGGGGACATGATACATAAGACATAGTCTTATGACTAATGTTCATCTTAATCCCCCATAACATTCATTCCAAATCTTAATTACAAAAATTACATGAAAATGGAAAAAAGTAAATCTAACTAAAACCTGCAAAATAGAGATTAGCTAAACAAACCACACAATCCCAAGCATGTATATGAATAAATTGGACTTATCACCCCACACATGGGTAACCAAGTCCACCTAGCCTATTTTTGGATTATGCTTAGGGGTATAAACACATAATAAAAACATTTATATTTTTTTACTTAAGCACAATCCCCCATAGAAGATAATGATTAGACTAAGATTGTCCTATCATCCAGTCTACACACATGCACCCTAACATCCAGACTAAAACATTACATCACAAAATAAAATCGCATCAAACCCTTTAACATAGGACTAGAAATGGTGACTTAGCTAATGTGTGTGTCATTTAAGGTATGTCTTAGCTAGGCTTTAAGGTTGAAGTTTTCTAAGTGTGAAGAATTCAACTTAGAGGGTGGTTTCATTTAAGTGATTTAGTTGATTTTTTTTAATTTTATTTGATGATTTGATTTTGTTTGAATGAACCTCCACTTAATTACTAAGTTGTAAAGAGAGGAAAAGAGATAAGAGAACTTCTTTCCTCCCTACCTTAAGTAATTTCTAAGGTAGATTCATTAGTAATTTTTCTTTAGTGAATATTTTATTATGTATTTTAATTAATCTTAAGTTTTGATTAACTCTAAATAAATAAAAGACATTTTAGATTAATTAAAGTGAATTACTATCCCAAAACACACAACCATCTATTTCTTTTCAACATGTGTATCATGCACAAGAATGTATCTAAGCATATATACATGCAATGCAAGCACACCTTAATGATGAATGTTAAGAGATGTTGCTTAAGGAAATTTGGATGCTTCATGATGCATGATTTTGTTTAAATAAAGAGGGATTCTTTTATCCATTAATCAAATGCACATTTACATGTATGAAAGACATAAATGAGTATGAGACACCATTATTTTCTACACCAAGGGTTTAAGGTACAAGACCATTTTAGAGCTACTTAAAGCCTTGCAACCCAGAGATGTCCAGATTAATATACCACTTTTCTTAAATACATGTGCATGTACATAAAGAAATGAATGGAAAAAGAATCATGCAAAAGGTTTATGTTTGTTTGTTCGATTTGTTGGTTATTTAATTTATATGTGTAATATGAAGATCCTTCTTAATTCATGACATGGGTGTGCATAGGAATAAATTTAAGCAAATGTTATGTTCTTTTCAAAGAACTATACACTTTGCAAATCTATACAAACCATGTTAAGAAAGAAGAAAACCACATAAAACATTTTAAGCTATATTCACATGCAAGAATATAAATACTCATAAGTGGCATACATTCATTTGTATTCTTTGATTTATAAGTACTGAAAATAACTTTTGATTTAGTAGTGATAATAGCCACTCATATTCTTACTTTAGCCAAAACATGCAATTTGACATAAAGGAAACATTTCATTTATTTGATTTTTCAAAAGATGTGAATGCATGATTTCATATGACATACCATTTAGAATGCTTGGAAAGAAATAAAGTGATATAAGCATATAACTTCATTCACCCTATTTAATTCCTAAAGACAGCCCTATGGAATAAGATCATTTAAAGAGAATCAACATTTCTTAAAGAGATTTTTATTTTTGTTTTGAGTTTGATGTAGGAAATTTGAAAAGGGTGTTTGCTGGTCCTAATCCATTTCCTTAATGTGTGTGTTTTTTTAGTTTAATTTTTAGAACCATTAAGTTTATTTTTGTTTAGGTTAAGGTTAGATTAAGTCCATTAATTATTACCTTCACCACTTTAACATAATAATGATTATAAGCCAACATATGATATGCAAATTTAAATTCACCTAAGAAAGAAAGGGGCATAATGTAATTGGCTCACAATTAATTAATTAAGCTAAAGGGTTTAATTAAAATACTTTCATAACCTTCCACACATGTGAGTTGGATATGATTTCCTTAAGCTTGCCTTAGGCTTTTGAACACCTAAGGATCTACCCAAGAAGGATTATTAAGTGATTAAGTTTTTGGATTAATTTTTGGTTTTGGGTTTGGTTTATTAAGCTATTTAATGAAATGATTAAATCATTAATCAATTTGTAAATTAATTAAGTCTTCATTCAAATGAAATAGACTTAGGGAAAAAGATTTGGAAAAGGCATCCTAATCTCATTCCCTAAGTCTACCTACTGGTATAAGATGATTAACAAGCTTAATTAAGAAATTCATCACCATTTAATAGGTTAATTAATCATTTAATTGATTATGGGAGTGATTAGAGATGAAACAAGCAATTAATCCAATAATAAATTCCAAGAAAATCAGTAGAGGTCATCCCACTAATTAATCTTAAGGAGTTTGGAATTAACTATTGAAATAATTAAAGTAATTAACATTACATCCCCAATAAAACCCAAATTGAGTAAATGTTAATGTTCAAAATCAATTAAACTTAATTTTATATTTTATTCCTCTTTGAATTATCTTTAAAATGAAGTTGAGTTTTATTTTGACTTTTCTACATTTAGTTATAAATTTTTGAAGTTTCTATGATTAATAGGTAATTAACTAACCTAATTATATAACTAATCCCATCGATGCCATGTGGACTACTAATGCGATTAATGATGGGATTAATTTAAGTTGTCAAATTAGATGTCATCAATTGAGATGCTACCGCTTTCTCTTGGGTCCGATCAAGGATCAAGATGATAAACATGTGATTTCAAAGGATTAAATCATCAAATCTAAAGCATTTAATCAGGACCGTCCATCCAAAACATGCGAGATGGATGGTCCATGATTCATCCCTGCCCTCGCCTATGGCAGACAAAAATTGTCCATCCTCCATGGCTTGATCCGAGCTCACTTGAGCTCGAATTGGGCTAGGAATCAACCCACACCATGGTAGTGAAAATTTTCTATACGGGAGTCGCCTTTCAAATCTATTGGTGAGAAATGAAAGAGGAGCTTACAAATTCATCTCTTTAGGATGCCATAGATAGATGCTTTTATTGTGATCGATATGCCATCAAGGAAATAGCTATCAGAAAATGGACCTAATCACCTTAAGGACTCACAATGATGGGTCTACATATGTACCATTCTTCTTTACATGAAAAGTAAAGCATGGTTTATTTTAAATCGTTCGTTAAGTTCTTGGAAATATAGTTATTAAATCCGGGATAAGATCTCTTGAAAACTCGATTAAGGTAAAGGATCATTGTCTCAAGATTTCAAGGACTATCAATCGATTGGTTTATGTTTGAAGATAAAATGGGATTGATCAAGGGAGTTATTATAAATCAGATAAAAGATAAGTAGGAGATGCCCATGATGCTGAAATGCGAGCATCTCAACTATCCTAGTTGGCTTTGCACTTTAGAAATTGATTTAGTTTATTTGAGTTTTTTTCATTAGAATTTTGGGACTTAAGAATGCTTAACACAAGATTAAGAAAATGCCTAAGAGGTGATTATGATTTCAAGAGGGATGAAGAACCTAAATCTGAGCTGAGGTCGATGCACAACCTAAATCTAAGGCAAAATGGATAATTGGTTTGCCCACAAGAGGACAAACCACATGACTTGGACTAACAACGCCGGGATGGCTAATAACTCCAATAATTTTTTAAAATATGTATTTATCAAGATAGCTAGATTATTTAGAAGGAAGCTAAGTTCTTAAACTCACTCCTAAAGAGACTAGATCATGTAAAGGGACATGCCTCAAATGACCTAAATCTAATGCAATTCAAATTTCATTTTATTTTATTTTGGACAATTATTTTTTTCGATAATAGGGTTTTATATCAATGAGAAAGAAGATTATTGGCCAAAATCTGAAAGGAGGAGGTGAGTTTCCACGACTCTCAAAGGTCAAATCTCTAGCAAAGGTGAAAGCCCTCCAATCAAGGGAAATAAGATGCATTTGTGCATGACATTATAAAGAAATGCTCATCCAAGTGGTTTTATCTTGATTTTAAACCTAAGCTTTAGGTGGGGTTATGAGTTGTTTAATTTTATTTGTTAAGTTGGGTAAAATATTTATTTTTCCCAAAGAAATAATCCACATCAGCCATACATAAAGTAAGGAAGAAACTAAGAAAATCATGTCACTTAATGCAAAATCTAAATAAATCATCAACCAATTTATAAAGCTAATCACAAAAAGAATAAGTGGTCGGGCACCAATAAACCTAAAATATAAAATATGGGTTGGTCTCTACCCTTATACAACCCAGTTATAAATGAATTAAATTATAATTTAAGCAAAAGAATTCATTGTTATGGGTGTCTTCAAGCTTTGTTCTTCATTCTTCATGCTTCTTTCTTCTTCTTCTTCTTTCTTCTTTTGGTTCCTCCTTTGGAAGGTTGAAAGGTGGATGCTCTAAGGCTTCACATGGCGTATAAAATAGGATATTATGATCAATGCTCATCCTAATGCTCATAACAAATCATTCCAGAAATTGTAATTATACAAATTACATGAAAAGGAAAAGTGGTAATCTCAAACACCAAAATAAAGGTTAGCTAAACATCCACAAATCCTTGCATGTATATTGGACTTATCACCTCACACATGGGTGGTCCACCTAGTATGGATTATGCTTGGGGTATAAAACACCAAGCAAAGTATTTATATATTTTTTTTTAGGATAACTTAAGCACAATCCCATAGAATAGAATAGTTAGACTAAGCACATCAATTCATTCTATGAGCATACACCCTAACATCCATATATTCATCATAAAATAAAAAATACCAAACCATGCAACCTAACCTAAGGCTAGAAGTGGTAACTTAGGCTAATGTGTGTGCTTTTAAGGTTTGTGTGGTACGCTTAGCTATGACTTTAGGTTTAACTTTACTATGTGTGAAGAACATGTTCAACTTAGAGGACGGTTTCATTTAATATGTTTAAGTATTTTGGGTTTATTTTATTTGGTTTAAGTGAAACCTACAATTAATTACTAAGTTATGAAGAGAGAAAGAGAACTTCCTAACCTTAAGTAATTTTTTGAGGTAGGTCCATATTTTAGTTCATTTAGATGAATGTTTTGATTAAATCATTTAATTAATCCTAAGGTTAGATATATTATAAACAAACCTATTCAAAAAGAAAGGCATTTTAAGATTAAATAAAATAAATCAAAATTCACATAACACACATTACTTCCATTTCTTTCCCCAACATATATCATGCATATGGATGGACCCTAAGCATATCTATACATGCAAATGAAGTATTTAACATACTTTTGATGTGCTAAGTAATCCATTTAAGAAAATTTAGAAGTTGAATATGATTTTTTTTTCTTAAGTAGAAAGGTTTTCCTTATCTAAATTTTCACATACATACATGAAAATAAGAAAGGCATAAGTGAGTCACCATTATTAACTAGGGTGTAAGGTACAAGACCTACTTAGGGATACTTAAAACCTCAAATCTCGGGTTGTCCGGACTAATATACCACTTTCCTTAAGTACAAACATGTATATAAAAGAAATGAAATAGAAAAGGAAAATGCAAAAGTTGTTAAATGGATTCATTTTTGTTTATGCAATTTATGCATGCAAGTATAGGAAACCCTTCTTAGGTGAGAACATAGGGATGAATAGGGTATAGAATTAAGTAAGTGTTGGGTTCTTTTCAAATGAACCATACATCTTACTAACTCTATTCAAAACTATATAACATAAGAAAGAAAGGAAAATATGCTTTATAATCCATCACATAGCTTATAGTTAAAGTATAAGTAGCAAACTTTTAGATTTGATATTTGATTTATGTATTTTTGAAAATAATTTGGATTTAGTAGTGATAATAACCACTCATATTTCTACTTTGGCCAACACATGCAAATTTGACATAAAGTTAACAATTTCATTTTAAAATTTAATAAATGAAATTATGAATGTAAATCACATGGCATACAACTTAACATGTTGGGAAAGATCCAAAACAATGAATGCATGTAAACAAACTCACTTCACTTAAATCTAAGGACATTCTTATAGAATAAGAAAATTTAGAATAAATTAAAGTGAATTTCAAAGTAATTTTGTTTAGTTTGAAGTTTGATTTAATTTTGAAAAGATGATGGTTTACTATTCTAACCCATTCCCATATGTGTGTTTGATATTTTTTGATTTTCAGATAATTAAATCCATTTTAAAGCATTGATTAGGTTAAGGTATGAATTAAGTAATTAAACCCTTACCTACACCACTTGGAAGAATTAACTAAATAATTATGAGCCAATGAGATGACATAAAACCCAAAAGGAACTTACAATGCACCTAATAATGAAAAGGCTTAATGCAATTTGGCTCACAATTATAAGTTAATTAAGCTAAGGGGTTTAGCTTAAGTAATTTTAAAAACACCCTTTCACATATGTGAATTAGATTTTGATTTTCTTAATTGACCTTAAGTTATTGAACACCTAAGCATCTACCCAAGGTAGATTAATTAAGTTCTGGAACTTTTCATAATCTTTAGAAAATGATTTTGGGGATAATTAATGAATTAACCCTTAATTAAGAGGAGATTTAGGAGAGAAGAGGGGTTTTAGGGAATAGCTTAGGGGAAATGCCCCAAAATTCTTATACTAAATCACCTTTCACCTAATCATAGGATAAATCTACCTAATTATGCTTAATTACATTAGAAGGGTAATAAAGGAAACCATATACAATGACTCTAATCAAGCCTTAAATAAATCTTAAGAAAATTAGGGGAGGCAGATCCCCTACCATTTGGGATTAATCGGAGGCTTAATCAAAGAATAGTTAGCAAAATACACTTTCCAATAAAACCCAAATTCAGAGAAAATTATAATTCAAAACTCATCAAAATTAATTTTAAAATTTTCTTGGCTTAATTATCTATCCATGCATTTTTATTTCATATTTTTTTGAATTTTCTATAAAGAGTTATGAATTTTTGAATTTCTCTAGATTAATTAGGAATTAATTAGTGCATTTAACTAATCCCTAGCTCACGGTGTATGCCAGCCTCTTTGAGTGAGGGTAACAAATGTCTCATCCCAAATGATGGTGGCACTTATATTCTCGCCATGTCAAGATGGGGTAGGATTCCATGGTTTATAAAAGATATATGAATAAGCGTATTAAATAATCTCATTTGTCCATCTAAAATGTATGGATAAGGATGAGATGAGTTCTTTCCCTTGATCAATACCGTCCATGATCAGGGGAAGATCAATAGCATGGAATCAAACCAAAATCAACCCACACCATCTAGAGATAGAAGCGGCAAATCCAATGGTCAAAATTTGTTGAGGTAATTTCTTTCAAAACTCCACACATTGAGTTTAGTGATAAAAAAAATTTCATACATCGTCAGGTGATCAAATGCTCGAGATCGATGAGGTAGCATGCGGTCAGCCTTTAAAATTCTAGGCCTTGGGATTAAGTGGTTGCTTTATGGACCAACACCACTTGAAGCTTGTGGTTTTGATCCAATTCTACTCTCCTTCGGGAACTCAAATGGATGCTTATCAATTGATCCTTAGGGAAGTGTGCAGAGGAAATAATTGAGTGTGGAGAAAGTTAGCTATTCCTCCACCTCCGTATTTTGGCATGTGAAAACAAATGATTCTAATCCTCTTGGGACCTCTCACGATGATTACTCTGGGTTTTAGGTTCAATGATATGAAAATTTTATTAAATTAGGGGGAGTATATCTCCTTTTTGAAGTATCGGATGACCGGCAATGGTCTTGCCATTTTGATTGAATTAATGAGATTGGAGAGTTTATTTTGACTATTTTGAGTGTGCACGTGGTCAGTTTGATCCAAGGAATGGATTTCCAACTTCCCATGTGCTTGAATTGAGGGGAGTTTGAAAACTCAATTTTAAGCTAGGTGGTGATTGGTCTAGGGACCAAATGGGTTGACCCAAACCCATTTGGGTGCACAACTCATCATTAAGTCCCCTTGAGCTTTTAGGAAAGCCTCAGTGATTGTGAAGAGGCATGCCCAAATTACCCATGGGTTAGCCAAAATTTTTGTTCTATGGTCTAGGGTAGGATGGATTTACTATTTTTTTACTTTGGATATGTTGGGTATGGAGAAACTAGGTTTTCCCAAGTTTCATTGGATTTGAATCCATTTGATGTTTGGCTCATGTTGACCCATTAGGTCAAAATGGGTCAACTTGGGTCAAGTTGACCAATAGGTCAAATTGGGTCAAACTAAAGATTGGGTCAAGTTCATATGGCCATTTGAAATGTTTTGATGGCTTTTATTTGATTCTATTTGGTATATATTTGGTTTTGGCTCATATGACTTCAATTAGGTCAAATGGGTCAAGTTGACCTATTTGACCCATTTGACCTATTTGAGGTAGGTCAAGGGTAGGTTTAGGTTAGGTTAGTCATATAGAATGGATTGATATCTTTTTTTCCAATCAATTTGGGTTAGGTTCAATTTTGGCTCAACATGACCCCTTTAGGTCATGTTGGGTCATAAGTTATTGGGTAGTTGGCCAAGGAGGCTTTTCAAGTTCCACAAGTGATTTGAATGGACTTTAGCCATTGGTTTTCAATTTGGCTTAGATCAAGTTTGACACATTTTGACCTTTTAGGTCAAAAGAACTTATGGGTCAAGTGGGCCAATTATGGGTTCTCAAATGTTGGGTTTTCAAGTTCAAATGAGTGAACTTAGGTCAATGGTTTCAATCAATTTGGCCTATAATTTGGCTATGTAAGGTTTCATTTTGGTTTGTTGACTTGGTCAACCCTTAATTTGATTGGTTTGACCCAATTTGATTGATTGATCATCCCATGATGATTGTTGATGATAGGGATATATGAGTTTGGTTCAATCAATTTGGTTAGGATCAAAGTTGGCTCATAAGGGTACTTTAGGTCACTTTGGGTCAAGTGAGCCTAAGTGGGTCAAAATGGTCAAGCTTGATTTGAAGTTGGTCGATCTTGTATATGGACTCATGATTGAAATATAAATCCATTTATAAGTGGTTTGAAATCAAATGGGTTTTGATCCACTTAAAAATTCTATATTCAAAGGAAGAATATGAAAAGGTTTTGAGTTTGATTTTTGATTTGGGTTTTGATCGTTTGATTGAAGTTTGGATTTATATATGAGCTCATGATTGTAGGATTGATTGAACAATGAGAGAAAATCAAGGATTTGGCTTGATTTGAAAAATGATTTGACTAAGTTCAAGATTTTGACTTGAAAGGCTTAGATTGGATTTTGAGTTAATTTGAATTTGATTTTCAGAATTGCTTTTGATTTTTTTGAATTTATATTTCATTTATATATGTGAATATAAATGAGAATATAAATTGATCATGAAAAAATTTCTAGATTTGAAGTGGTTTAATCATGATTTAGGTTAAATCAATTAAAGAATTTAAAGGATTTAAGAATTTTTAATTTGAAATTTAATTTTTTTTTTGGATTTGATTGATGTATATTTCAATTATATATGAATATAATTGAAAATATAAATAATTTTTGAGAAAATCTCATGAATTTGAATGAGTTTGATCATGATTTAGGTTAAATCCATTAAAGGGAACTTAAAGGATCTAAAGGAATTTTAAATTGTAATTTAATTTTTGAAGTGGATTTAAATGATTTATATTTATATTTCATTTATATGTGAGAATATAAATGAGAATATAAATAAGTTTTGAGAAGGGTTTGAATATGTTTGATCATGATTTAGGTTTGATTTTGGCTAAGTCCTTTATTGGAAAATTAAAGGGATTTAAGAAAATTTTCATGAATTGATTTTGAATTTTGAATTTGATTTGATGGGTTTCAATTTATATTTCATTTATAAATGTGAATATAAACGAGAATATAAATGGATCATGAGAAAATCTCAAAGATTTGAATAGGTTTGAATCATGATTTTGAATAAGTCCTTGGGAAGATTAATGACTTAGAAAAAATTAGACTTAAAATTTTTATGGATTTTGATAATGGGTTTCAATCATGGATTTGAATCATAGATTGATTTGAGTTTTGGAGAAAATCAAATAGAATTGATTTGGAGTTTGACTTGAAGGAAGAAAAGTGAGGAATGGTTTAAGCTAAAGGGTAGAAAATTTTTCTAACACCCCTAAGGCATGACTTATTCTTATGGCTAACTCTTCTAAGTATCTAAGGCAAGGTTGAGTGTCCACCTAATCACTACATGTGTCTTATGACTAAGGAACTCTTAAAGTCTAAGAGAAGTCCTATGTCTAAGATAGAGGGGTTGAGAGCTCATCCTAAAAATGAGGTCAACAACCATCTAGAAGTAAGAGAAGAAGATCCTTGGGTCAATGAGATTAAATTCACAAAGGACCAAGATTTTCTAACTTAAGTTGATTTTGATTTACCTCTGAGGCTATCAAGTGCTGAGGTAGCTTCAATGTGGAGGAAGCCCTGTTGAAGGTTTAAAATGAAGTGGATCTTCCAATTGACCAAAGCTTGTCAATGGCTTTGGTCTCCCCTGTGGCTTGGATGCTTGGGGTTTACTTTGGATGAGCTCGACTTAGATGGTGCTTTGCAAATTGAACTTTGGTTGGGTATTGAGTGAGTTTGAAATCTCCCCCACCTCCCCTATTTTTGGCTTAGGAAAAATCAAGAATGGGAATTTCAATTGAGCTTGAGAGTGCTTGGAAAATTTGGAGAATCTTTCCTTAGGTCCTCTGAGCTCAATCGAGTAAAAGTTCATGAATTGGAATCAAATGAGCGGGAGAATATCTCCCCCTACTTGAATCAAATGGCTATGAGCCTCCTTTCCAATTTGATCAAATTGATCTCAAGGAATGGATTATTTAGCTTTTTAGGAGTGCCATGTGATTCAGTTTTGGCAGAGGAGTGTAGTGGAGGAGTTGCCCATGTGTTAAATGAGAGTATGGAGTGATTTCATGTGCTCATTTTCCATTGGGTGGTCAGTTTTGGCTTTGGGTTGGGTTTGGCTGACTCAAACCCATTGGGTCATGTGCACCACATCCCTTCATGCCCAAATGGACCACTAAGAGGATGCCAAGTGGTCTTGAGTTGGAATATGATCAAATTCCAATTGAGTTTGATCATAGGTTACCCTCTGACCTAGTGGTAAAATGGTCATTTGGCTTTGATTTTGATTTAGGCAGATTTGAAATGATTGAAAAAAGGGTTGTGCCAATTTTCAATGAATTTGGTGTTTATTTCATATCCTTTGGCTCAAGTTGACCCATTTAGGACAAATCAAGGGTTGGGTCAAGTTCATATGACCATTTTGAGTGATTTAGTATCATTGGTTTGGTTCAATTTGGTTTATATTTGGTTTCGGTTTTTTTGGGTTCACTTAGGTCAAATGGGTCAAGTTGACCAATTTGACCCATTTCACCTACTTGGGTTAGGTTATGGGTTAGTTTAGGTTTGGTTGGTCATTTGAAATGTTTTGCAAGCTTTGGTTTCAATCAATTTTGATTTGGTTTGTTTTGGTTTGATTTCATCTTTTAGGTCAAGTTGGGTTCATGATCAATTGGGCTAGGTTGGGTCTAGTTGGCCAATTGAGGCTTTGGTCAAGTTCAACAAGTGATTTAGAATGAATTTGACCCATTGGTTGTAATCAATTTGGTTTAGATCAAGATTTCACACATTTTGACTTTTTAGGTCAACTTGGGTCAACTTGGGTCAAGTGGTCAATTGGGCCAGGTTTGGCTTAAATGATGACTTGGTCAAGTCCAATCATTGATCATGAATTAGTTTTGATCAATGGTTTCAAGCAATTTGGTCTATGGTGGATTTTGGCTAGTTTAGGTTTCATTTGGGTTAAGTGTTAACTTGGTCAAAGGCTAGGTTTGACTTGGTTTGACCCAATTTGAGTGATTGATCATCTTATGATGATTTTTGTTCACAATGTGATGCTTGGATGGGCTTAGTTAAATCCAATTTGGATAGGATTAGAATTTGGCTCAAAAAGGTACTTTTAGGTCACTTTGGGTCAAATGAGCCTAAGTGGGTCAATTGACTTGATTCAAGTTTGGTTGAACTCACATATGGACTTATGATTGAAGTATAAATCTATTTGCAAGTGATTTGGAGTCAAATGAGTTTTGATTCATCTGACAATTTTAAGTTCAAAGGATGAACATGGGTTTGATTTGGGTTTGAGTTTTAAATTTAGTTTTGGCTTGATGATTGAAGTTTATTATTGAACTTGGTTTGTGATTGAAGGATTGATTGTTTGAAGAGAAAATCCAAAGGTTTGGATTGATTTGATTTGGCTAAATTCAAGTGTTTTACTTGAAATGGTATAGGTTGGTTTTAGGTTAGATTTGGGTTTGAGTTTTGAAATTGGTTCTGGTTATTTGAATTTATATTTAATTTATATTTATGAATATAAATGAGAATATAAATGAGTTATGAGAAAATCTTTTGAGTTTGGGTGATTTGATTTGACCTAAGTCCATAAGATGAAATCAAAGTGACTTAGGAAAGATTTTGGACTTGGAATTCAATCATGGATTTCAATCATTTGGAATTGATTCATGATTTGAGAAAATCTATTGAAATTGATTTAAGGTTAGAGAAAATCAATTAAGTTGGAATTGATTTGAGATTTGACTTGGAATTGGTTTGAGTTTGAAGTTGATTTGGATTTGAAGTTGATTTGAATTTGAAGTTGATTTGAATTTGAAGTTGATTTGAATTTGAAGTTAATTTGAATGAAGTTGATTTGGATTTGAATTTGATTTGAGGTTGATTTTTGAAGTTTGACTTGAAAGAAGGAAGTGAGGATTTGGTTTAAGTTATAGGGTAGGCAAGTTTTCCTAACATCCCTAAGGCATGACATATTCCTATGACTAACTCTTCTAAGTCTCTAGGGTTAGGTTAAGTGTTCACCTAATCACTAGAAGTGTCTTAAGACTAAGGAACTCTTACTATCTAAGAGGAGTCCTATCTCTAAGATGAAGAAGTTGAAAGTACACTCCAAAAGTGAGGTCAACAAATTCATTTGACAATTTCAAGTTCAAAAGATGAACATGGGTTTGATTTGGGTTAGTTTTATGTTGGTTTGATGATTGAATTTTATGTTTATATTTGGGCATGTAATTGAAGAAGTGATTGTTTGAAGAGAAAATCTAAGGATTTGAATTGATTTGAGAATGGATTGGCTAAGTTCAAGAATTTGACTTGAAAGTGTATAGATTGGATTTAAGTTCGTTTTGGACTTGAGTTTTGAATTTATTTTTGGTTATTTGAATTTATATTTCATTTATATATGTGAATGGAAATGAGAATATAAATGGGTTTCGAGAAAATCTTTTGAAGTTGGAGTGATTTGGATTTGGTTTGGTTAAGTTCAAGGATTTGACTTGAAAGAGGGCAAGTTGGATTTTGGTTAGACTTGGATTTGAATTTTGAATTTGGTTTTATTTTTATATTTCATATTTGTGAATAGAATATAAATGGTTATGGGAAAATCTTTGAATTTGGAGTGATTTGGATTTGATTTGAGCTGAGTCCATAAGGTGAAATCAAGGGCTTAGGAGATTTGGAATTGATAATGGATTTCAATTATTTGAAATTGATTTATGATTTGAATTTTGGAATTGATTCATGATTTGAGATAAAATCAATTGAGTTGAAATTGATTTAAGAATTGGTTTGGAATTGATCCATGATTTGAGAAAATTAATTGAGTTGGAATTGGTTTAAGATTAGGTTTGTAATTGATCCATGATTTGAGAAAATCAATTGAGTTGAAATTGGTTTAAGATTTGATTTGAATTTAAAGTTTGACTTGAAAGAATGAAGCAAGGATTTGGTTTAAGCTATAGGGTAGGCAAGTCCTCCTAATACTCCTAAGGCATAACCTATTCTTACGGCTAACTCTTCTAAATCTCTAGGGTTAGGTTAAGTGTTCACCTAATCACTAGAAGTGTCTTAAGACTAAGAAACTCTTAGTAACTAGAGGAGTCCTATGTCTAAGATGAAGAAGTTGAAATCTCACTCCAAAAGTGAGGTCAACACTATGTAATCGGTCATATGAGATTGCAAGATAGTCATATTATTTATTTAGAAAGATA
>JAKCPB010000185.1:0-132075 GCA_021442155.1 Cymbidium sinense
TAAAATAATTACAAAAAATATTAACTAATAACTAAATAATTAAAATAATAAAACTAATTAACTAATAATGACCAAACTAACTAAGAACTAAACTAAAATAATAAAATTAATAACTAATAACTAATATAATAAAATAATAAACTAATAAACTAAAATAACAAAACAAAATAACTAATAACTAACTAAACTAACTAAACTAATGAGTAAAACTAAAATAATAATAACTAGTACTAAAACTAATAATAAAACTAAATAATAATAACTAATTAATAATAACTAAAAATAAGTAATAACTAATAATGAAATAACGAAAAATAATAATAAATAATAACTAATAACTAACTAATAATGAAAACCTAAACTAATAATTAATAATAACTAAATAAATAACTAAAAAACTGAACTAATAATTAATAAAAATGATAAAAACTAAACTAATAACTAATAAAAACTTAATAAACTAAATTAATAATAACTAATTAAACCTAAACTAAGAACTAATAAAATAAAACTAATAAAACTTAACTAACTAATAAACCTAAAATTAACAAACTAAATAATAATAAAACTAAAAAAACTAATAATAATAATAATAATAATAATAATAATAATAACTAACTAAACTAAAACTAATTAACTAATAATAACTAACTAAACTAACTAATAATAACTAAAAAGTAAATAACTAAAATAACCTAATTAATAACTAACTAACTAAATTAAAATAAATAACCAATAAAACTAAAAATAACTAAATAAAAACTAACCAATAAAATTAACAACTAAAAACTAATAGCTAAAAAAACTAATAAACTAATAACTAATTAAAACTAATAAACTAATAATAACTAAACTAATAACTAACAAATAACTAATAATAAAACTAATAAAATAATAAACTAATAAATAATTAATAATAAACTAACTAATAAACTAATATCTAATAATAATAATAATAACTAAATAAACTAATAACTAATAATAATAAAACTAATAATAAACTAATAACTAACCCAATATAAAATAACTAACAAAACTTAAAAAAAATAAACTAACTAAAACTAATAACTAAATAACTAAATAACTAAACTAAAAAACAAAAAAAACTAAAACTAACTAACAAAAAACTAATAAACTAAACTAATAACTAAATAATAATAACTAATAAAACTAAATAACTAACTAACTAATAAAAAACTAATAATAAATAACTAAATAAAAAACAAATAAAACTAAAAAAATCTAATAAACTAAACTAATAAAAATAACTGGATAAAACTAACAAATAAAACTAAATAATAACAAACTAATAATAATAAAACTAACAAATAAAACTAGTAATAACTAACTAATAATAAAAATAATAGCTAAACCTAATAATAAAATTAATAATAAGTAATAAAGCCTAATAAACTAAAAAAAACTAAACTTAATAACTAAACTAATAATAACTAACTAATAAACCTAATAATAATAAATAATAAAACTAAATAAAATAAATAATAATAAATAATAATAATAAATAAAAACTAAATAATAAATAACTAAAACTAATGACTAATAATAACTAATAAATAAATACCTAACTAACTAATAATAACCAATAAAATAATAAAACTAATAAAAAAACCAAATAACTAGTAATAATAACACTAAAAAATAACTAAACTAATAAATAACCATAAAAACTAAAAAACTAAAAAACTAACAAAAACTAATAATAATAACCAACTAATAAAACTAAACTTACTAAAATAAACTAATAAATTAATAATAACTAATAACTAAATAACTAAACTAAAAAACTAATAAACTAAAACTGATAACTAAAATAATAAAAAAATTATTAAACACCTAAAACTAATTAGCTATAATATAATAAACATAATAACTAATAATAATAAACAATTAATAAAAATAATAATAATAATAATAATAATTAAAACAAATAATAATAATAATAACTCCATAAAACTAAAATAATAATAAAAATAACTAATAAAAATAAAACTAACCAAATACTAATAATTAACTAACTAATAAATAATAATAATAAAACTAATAATAAACTAAACTAAATAATAATAAAATTAAAACTAAAACTAAATAACTAAATAACTAAATAAATTAATAATAAAACTATTTCCATAATAATAACTAACAATAATAAATAATAAAACTAAACTAAATGAATAATAATAACTAAGTTAATAATAAAATAAATAATAATAATAACTAATAATAATAATAATAATAATAATAATAAATAATAAAGTAAAATCAAAATAATAATAATAATAAACTAATAATAATAACTAATAATAAATAACAAAATAAATAATAAAACTAATAATAATAAACCTAAAAAACTAGTAAACTAACTAAAATAAATAAACTAAACCAACTTGTAAACTAAAACCTAATAAACTAATAATAATTAATAGCTAAACCTAATAACTAATAACTAAAAAATAAAACTAATAAACTAATTAAATAAACTAATAAAACTAATAAAACTAAATTAATAACTAATAATAATGATAATAAATAACTAATAATAATAATAAATAAATAAATAACTAATAACTGACTAAAATAATAACTAATAAAACTAAATGATAAATAACTAAAACTAATAACTAATAATAACTATTAAATAAATAACCTAACTAAAACTAACTAACTAATAAAACTAATAAAATTCATAGAAAACCTAATAATAATAATAATAATAATAATAAAACTAATAACTAAACTAATAAATAACCATAAAAACTAAAGAACTAAAAAAACTAACTAAAACTAATAATAATAACTAACTAATAAAATGAAAATGACTAAAATAAACTAATAAACTAATAAACTAATAAATTAATAATAGCTAATAACTAAATAAATAAATAAAAAACTAATAAACTAAAATTGATAACTAAAATAATAATAAAACTAATAAAACCCTAAAAACTAACTAACTAATAATAAAAAACTAACTAATAACTAATAAACTAATAATAATAATAATAATAAACGAAAAAATTAACTAGTAATAACTAAATAACTAACTAACTAAAAACTAAACTAATATTAGCTAATAATAAAACCTAATAAACTAAATAATAACTAAAACTAAACTAATAACTAATAATAACTAATATTAACTAACCACGATGTATCTAAAATAATAATAACTAACTAATACTAATTATAACTAAATAACTAATAAAAACTAACTAAAACTAAACTTAATAAATAAATTAAAAAACTAACTAATAAACTAATAAATAACTAAAATAATAAAATAAAAATACTGAAAAACTAAAACTAAAATAAGTAACTAAATAATAAGTAAATAAAAAACTAACTAATAAATAATAATAACATAATAATAACTAACTAATAAAACTAAAATAACTAACTAATAACTAAAATAATAAAACTAAACTAATAATAATAAAGAATAACTAAAATTAATAACTAATAAAATAATAATAAACTAATAATAAAAAATAAAATTAATAAAATAAAATATCTAATAATAATAATAATAACTAACTAATAAATAACTAAGTAATAAATAAAAACTAAAAATAATAAACTTAAAAATCTAGTAAACTAACTAAACTAACTATAATAATTAATAAAACTTATGAAAAATAATAAATTAATACTTAATAAACTAAGAAGAACTAATAACTAATAAAAATTACTAAAATTATATTAATATGTAATAACTAAACTTAATAACTAATAACTAAAAAAATAAAACTAATAAAACTAAATAAATAAAAACTAAATGAATAATAAATAATAACTACAACTAATAATAAATAACTAATAATAATAATAATAATAAGAAAAATAATAACTAAATAAATAACTAATAACTAACTATAATAATAACTAAAAAAAATAACAATAACTAACTAAAACTAATATCTAACTAACTAATAACAAACCTAATAAACTAAACTAATAATTAAAACTAATAATAATAAACTAATAAATAACTAATAAACTAAAATAATTAAATATAATTAGCTAATAAAAAATAATAATAAAACTAAAAAATTAATAAACTAATAACTAAAATTAAAAACTAAAAACTAAATAACAAATGAACTAATAAATAAAACTAAATAACTAAATTAACTAAAACTAATAATAAACTAATAACTAATAACTAACTAATAATAAAAATACTAAAAACTAATAATAAATAAAACTAAACTAAATACTAACTAATAAAACTAAAATAATAGTAATAACTAATAAACTAAACTAATAAACTAAACTAAAAAAACTAATAATAATAATTAAAAACAAATAACTAACAAAACTAAATAAAATAACTAACTAACTAACTAATAATAAATAATAAAAGTAAATAAACTAATAACTAATAATAATAATAATGACTAATAAAACAAACTAATAGCTAATAAAAACTAAAAACTAACTATTAACTAAAACAAACTAAACATAAATAATAACTCAACTAATCACTAACTAATAACTAACTGATTAAAACTAATAACTAAAAACTAAACTAATAAACTAATAATAAATAACTAACTAACTAATAAATAATAATAATAATAAACTAATAAATTAATAAATAAATAATAAAACTAATAAAATTAAAATAAATAATAACTAAACTAAATAAACTAAACAACTAAAATAAATAATGAACCAACTAATAAATAATTAAATAACTAACTAAATAATAGTAAAAAAACTAATAAAATCTAATAATAAACTAATAAAATAAACTAATAATAATAAAAAACTAATAAAACAAATTAATCAAATAATAATAAAAAGAACCTAATAATAATAAACTAACTAACTAAATAACTAATAATAATAATAAATCTAATAATAATAATAATAATAATAACTAATAAATTAAAAAAAAAAATAATAAATAAAACTTAATAACTAACTAAACTAATAATAATAACTAAATTAATAATAATAATAACTTATAATAATAAAAAAACTAAACTAATAATAAAATAATAATAATAACTAAAATAATAAAAAATAACAAATAAATAATAAACTAATAACTAATAAAACTAATGAACTAATAATAACTAATATAACTAATAATAACAATAATAATAATAAAATAATAAATTAATAATAATTAAAATTAATAATAACTAATAACTAATAATTAATAACTAAATAACTAAAACTAATAATAAACTAATAACGAATAACTAACTAATAATACAAACCTAAACTAATAAATAATAATAACTAAATAAATAACTAAAAACTAAACTAATTACTAATAAAAACTTTAAAAACTAAACTAAACTAATAACTAATAAAAAATTGAAAAACTAAATTAATAATAACTAATTAAATCTAAAACTTATAACTAATAATTAATAAACTATTAATAACTAATAAAACAAAACTAATAAAACTTAACTAACTAATAAACCTAGAACTAACTAAGTAAATAATAATAAAACTAAAATAATAATAATAATAATAATAATAATAATAATGATAATAATAATTAAACTAAAATATAACTAAAAAACCGATTAATAATAACTAACTAAACTAACTAATAATAATTAAAAAGCTAATAACTAAAATAACCTAATTAATAACTAATAATAATAAACTAATAATAACTAAACTAACTAAACACTAATAACTAAATAATAACTAAATAATAACTAACTAATAAAATTAATAACTAAAAAAACTAATAATAACTAAAAACTAATAACTAACTAAAACTAATATACTAATAATAAAAAAACTAATAATTAACTAATAATATATACAAAAACTAATAAAATAATAAACTAATAAATAACTTCTAATAAAAAACTAACTAATAAACTAATAACTAATAACTAAAATAATAATAACTAACTAAATGAATAACTAAACTAATAACTAATAATAGTAAAACTAATAATAAACTAATAACTAACTCAATATAAAATAACTGACTAATAACTAACAAAACTAAAAAGTAAAATAAATAATTGAAAAAATAATAATAATAAAACTTAAGAAAACTAAACTAACTAAACTAATAACTAACAACTAAATAACTAAACTAAGAAATAAAAAAACTTAAACTAACTAATAAAAAATAATAAAATAAACTCATAACTAAACAATATTAAAATAAAACTAAATAACTAACTAAAAAATAACTAATAATAAATAACTAAATAAAAACTAATAAACTTAACAAAAAATCTAATAAACTAAACTAATAATAATAACTAAATAAAACTAACTAATAACTAACTAAAGCCTAATAAAATAATTACACAAACTAATAATAATAATAATATAAAACTAGTATTAACTAATAATAAATAATAATAAATCTAATAATAAAACTAATATATAATAAAACCTAATAAACTAATAAAAAACAAAACAATAACTAAACCAAAACTAACTAACTAATAAATCTAATAATATAAAATAATAAAACTAAATAAAAATAATTAATAATTAATAATAACTAATAATAAACTAATAAAACTAAATAATAAATAATTAATAATATAATAACTAAAAAAAACTAACTAATAATACCAATTTAATAAAACCAAATAACTAATAATAATAACACTAAAAAAATAACTAAACTAATAAATAACCATAAAAACTAAAAAACTAAAAAAACTAACTAAAACTAATAATAATAACCAACTAGTAAAACTAAACTTACTAAAATAAACTAATAAACTAATAATAACTAATAACTAAAAAAAAACTAAAAAACTAATCAACTAAAATTGATAATTAAAATAATAAAAAAATTAATAAAAAACTAAAAACTAACTAACTAATAATAAACTTAATAACTAATAATAAAAAAAATAATTAATAATTAATAAACTATTAATTATAATAATAAACTAAAAAACTAACTAACTAAAAACTAAACTAATAATAACTAATAATAAAACTGAATAGACTAAATAATAACCAAAACTAAACTAACTAAAATTAATAACCAATAATAAGTAATAATAACTAACTACTTGATAACTAATTAAAATAACTAAACTAATAACTAATGACTTAACTAACTAATAATAAAAATACTAAAAACTAATAATAAATAACTAAAAATAGCTAACTAATAAAAACTAATAATAATTAACTAATTAATAAACTAAACTAATATAAACTAAAAAAAACTAATAATAATAATTAAAATAAATAACTAACAAAACTAAATAAAATAAAAACTTACTAATAATAAATAATAAAAGTAAATAAACTAATAACAATAATAATAATAATAATAATGACTAATAAAACAAACTAATAGCTAATAAAAACTAAAAACTAACTATTAACTAAAACAAACTAAACATAAATAATAACTCAACTAATCACTAATAATTAATTAAAACTAATAACTAAAACTAAACTAATGAACTAATAATAAATAAATAACTTACTTAACTAATAACCCTAATAATAAACTAATAAATTAATAAATAAATAATAAAACTAATAAAATTAACTAATAAATAATAACTAAACTAATTAATAAACTTATTAAACAAACAACTAAACTAAATAATGAACTAACTAATAAATAATAAAATAATTAACTAAACTAATTGTAAACTAAAATAAATAAAATCTAATAACTAATAAAACTAATAAAAAATAAACTAATAATAATAAAACTAATAAAACTAATTAATTAAACTAATAATAATAACAGGAACCTAATAATAATAACTAAACTAACTAACTAACTAATAAACTAATAATAATAAAAATAACTAACAATAACTAATAATAATAACTAATAACTAAAATTAAAAAAACTAATAAATTAAAAAAAAAATAACTAACTATACTAATAACTAATAATAACTAAATTAATAATAATAATAACTTATAATAATAAAAAACTAAACTAATAACAAAATAATAATAATAACTAAAATAATAAAACATAACAAATAAATAATAAACTAATAACTAATAAAACTAGTGAACTAATAATAACTAAATAACTAACTAATAATAACTTAGCTAATAATAATAAATAATATATTAACTAAAATTAATAATAATAATAACTAATAACTAATAACAAATAACTTATATAATAAACTAATAAATAACTAATAATTAACTAATTATAACTAATAAATAACTAATAACTAATAAAAACTAAACTAAACTAACTAAATAATTATGAAAAATTAACTAATAGCTAATAATAAAACTAAATAGCTAATAATAATAAAATAAATAACTAAACCAATAATTAATAAATAAAACTAAGTTACCAAACTAACTAATAAAAATAAACTATTAAAAAACTAATAAAATAAATAACAAACTATTATAACTAAAATTAATAAAAAATAAAAATAATAACCAAATAAGAATAAACAACTAAATAAAACTAATAATGTAAAACTAATAACTAACTAAACTAATAAATAATAAAAATTCATAACTAATAATTAAAACTTAAAAACTAATAAAATAAAAACTAATGATAACTAAAAAATTAAACTAAATAATAATAATAATAATAATAATAAAACCAATAAACTAATAATGAAATAACTGATAACTAAACTAAATAAAAACTAATAAAAACTAATAATAATAAATCAATCCTAATAATTAAACTAATAACTAAACTAATAATATATAATAAGAACTAATAACTAATAATAACTAAAACCTAATAATTAAATAAATAATAAATAAACTAATAATAAACTAACCAATAAATAACTAATAAAAACTAATAAAATTAATAATAAAAACTAAACTAATAACTAAAACTAATAACTAATTAATAAATTAAACTAACTAATAAATAATTAAATAAATAAACTAATAATTAATAAAATAACTAAGAAAACTAGTTATTAATTAATAAAATAATAATTAACAAATAAGTAATAAATAATAATAACTAAATAAAAATACTTAAAAAACTACTAAAAATTAATAATAATTAAAACTAATAAATAAATAACTAAATAACTAAAACTAACTAATAGCTAAATAATAACAAAAAATAAATAACTAATAAAACTAACTAAAACTAATTAACTAATAACTAATAATAAAACTAAATAACTAAATGAAAAAACTAATAACTAAAAGTAATAAACAAAATAATAATAATAACTAAACTAAGTAAACTAATAAAATAACTAACTAATAAAAACTAATAATTAAAACTAATAAAATAATAATCAATAATAACTAATAAAAAATAATAAAATAACTAAACTAACTTAACTAATAACTAATAACTAATAATTACTAAAATAAATAATAAATAAACTAAATAACTAATAAACTAATAACTAAACTAAATTAATAACTAACTAATAACAAATTAAAACTAATAATAAAATAAACCTAAGAAACTAAACTAAACTGAATAAAATAAAAATTAATAAATAAAAAAATAAACTTAACTAATAGTAAAACTAACTAACTAAAATAATAATAATAATAATAATAATAATAATAATAATAATAATTAATAACTAATAAAATAATAACTAATAAACTAACTAACTAACTAATAAATAATAACTAATAATAGCTAATAATAATAAACTAAATAACTAAAAACTAATAAACATAAATAAACTAATTGACAAAAATAACTAGTAACTAAACCTAATAACTAACTAAAAACTAAATAACTAATAATTAATAACTAACTAAATAAATAACAATTTAAAACAAAAAAACTAGTAAATAACTAATAATAATAAACTAATAAACTAAAAACCTAACTAATAACTAAATAACTCACTAAATTAATAATAACTAACTAATAATAATAATAATTAAACTAAAAAACTAATAAAGTAATAATTAATAATAAGTAATACTAAATAATTAAACAAAATAATAACTAAATAAACTAACTAATAAAAACTAAACTAACTAATAACTAATAAAAACTAACTAAACTAATAAACAAATAAACTAAACTAATAAAAATATAAATAAAACTAAACTGAATAACTAATAACTAAAAAAGTAATAACTAATAATAAAATAATAACAGATAATAACTAATAACTAATAACTAAAAAACTAAAATAATAAAACTAATTAACTAATAACTAATAACTAAACTAAGAATTGAACTAATAACTAACTAATAACTAAAAACTAAAAACTAATAACTAATAACTAATAAGTTAATAAACTAAAAAATAACAAACTAAAATAACTAATAACTAACTAAACTAACTAAAACTGATAGTGAATCTAAATAATAACAACTAATTAAACTAACTAATAATAATAAAACTAAATAACTAACTAATAATAACTAATAATAACTAATAATTAATAAGTAAATAACTAAAACTAATAATAAACAATAACTAACTAATAATACAAACCTAAACTAATAAATAATAATAACTAAATAAATAACTAAAAAACTAAACTAATTATTAATAAAAACTTTAAAAACTAAACTAAACTAATAACTAATAAAAAATTTAAAAACTAAATTAATAATAACTAATTAAATCTAAAACTTATAACTAATAATTAATAAACTATTAATAACTAATAAAATAAACCTAATAAAACTTAACTAACTAATAAACCTAGAACTAACTAAGTAAATAATAATAAAACTAAAAACTAATAATAATAATAATAATAATAATTAAACTAATACTAATAACTAACTAAAAACTAATTAACTAATAATAACTAACTAAACTAACTAATAATAACTAAAAAGCTAATAACTAAAATAAATTAATAATAATAAAATAATAACTAATAAAACTAAACTAATAACTAATAATAACTAATAAACTAATAATAACTAAATAGATTAATAACTAATAAAATAAAAACTAAAAACTAATAATAATAGTAATTATAATAACTAACTAATAACTAATAACTAATTAATAAAAAAACTAATAACTACTAATAATATACAAAAAACTAATAAAATAATAAACTAATAAATAACTTGTAATAAAAAACTAACTAATAAACTAATAACTAATAACAAAAATAATAATAACTAACTAAATGAATAACTAAACTAATAACTAATAATAGTAAAACTAATAATAAACTAATAACTAACTCAATATAAAATAACTAATTAATAACTAACAAAACTAAAAAAAGTAAAAATAAATAACTAAAAAATAATAATAATAACTAATAAAACTTAAGAAAACTAAACTAACTAAAACTAATAATTAACAAACTAAATAACTAAACTAAAAAACTAAAAAACTAAAACTAACTAATCAAAAACTAATAAACTAAACTAATAACTAAAAAATATTAACTAATAAAACTAAATAACTAACTCATTAATAAAAAACTAATTGTTAATAAATAACTAAATAAAAAACTAATAAAAAAAAATCTAATAAACTAAATTAATAATAATAATAACTAAATAAAACTAACTAATAACTAAAGCCTAATATAATAATTAAACAAATTAATAATAATAAACTAATATATAAAACTAGTAACTAAAATAATAAAATAATAAAAATAAATCTAATAATAAAACTAATAATATATAATAAAACCTAATAAACTAATAAAACAAAACCTAATAACTAAAACTAATAAATCTAATAATAGTAAATAATAAAACTAAATAAAATAATTAATAATTAATAATAATTAATAAACTAATAAAACTAAATAATAAATAATTAATAATAACTAATAACTAAAATAACTAATAATAACCAATAAAATTAATAAAAATAATAATAATAACTAAAAAAAATAAAAACTAATAAATAACCATAAAACTAAAAACTAAAAACTAACTAAACTAATAATAATAACCAACTAAAAAAAACTTACTAAAATAAACTAATAAACTAATAATAACTAATAAAAAAAAACTAAAAAACTAATCAACTAAAATTGATAATTAAAATAATAAAAAATTAATAAAACTAAAACTAACTAATAATAAACTAATATAATAATAAAAAAAAATAATTAATAATTAATAACCTAATAATAATAATAAACTAATAAACTAACTAAAAAAACTAATAATAATAATAAATAATAAACTAAATAATAACTAAACTAAACTAACTAAAACTAATGGTAATAATATCAATATTAGTACCGATAACTAATTAAAATAACTATTAATAATAAACTAATAACTAATAATAATAACTAATAAAATGAACTAAAATTAAATTAAATAACTAAACTAATAAAACTAATAATAATAAAACTAATAATAATAAATTAAACTAATAATAAAATTAAAACTAAACTAAATAGCTAAATAATAAATAAGCTAATAAACTAACAAATAATAATAACATAATAATAACTAATTAATAAAACAAAATTACTAACCAACTAAATAATAAAACTAAACTAAATGAATAATAATAACTAAACTAATAACTAATAAGTAATAGTTATAACTAAAAATTAATAACTAAAAATAATAATAATAATAAACTAACTAATAATAATAATAATAACTAATAATAAATAAATAACTAACTAATAATAAACCTAAAATAGTAAACTAACTAAAATAAATAAACTTAACCAACCATAACAACTAATAAATCTAACTAAAATGAATAAACTAAAACCCAATAAACTAATAATAACTAATAACTAATAAAAATAACTAAAACAAAATTAATAACTAATAAAGCCAATAACTAATAACTAAAAAAAAATAAACTAACTAAATAAACTAATATAACTAATAAAACTATAACTAATAAAACAAATAATAATGATAATAAATAACTAATAATAATAATAAAGAAATAAATAATAACTAACTAAAATAATAACTAATAAAACTAAGAAGAACTAATAATAACTAAAACTTAGTAATAATTAAACCAACAACCAATAACAACTAAAATAAAAAGTAATAACTAAAACTAATAATAATAAAGTAATAAACTAAACTAACTAATAAATAAACTAACTAATAAAAACTAATAATAATAAACTAAACAACTAAAGTAATAACTAATTGCTAAATAACTAAACAAAACTAATAACTAATAAAACAAACTAAACTAACTAATAATAAAACTTAAAAAATTAAAAAACTAAAATACTAATAAACTAAAACTAATAATAATAATAATAATAACTAAACTAAATAAGTAATAAAACTAGTAATAATAACTAATAGATAACTAACCTAACTAAAACTAATAACTAATAATAAACTAACTAAAAACTAGCTAATAGTAAAAAACTAATCTTAACAACTAATAAAAACTAAAAATAAAAAAAACTAATATATAAAATAAACTAATAACTAATAATAAAAATTAATAATAACTAATAAACTAAAGCTAAACTAATAACTAATAATAATTAATAATTAATATTAACTAAATTATATAACTAATAAAAACTAAATAAAAACTTAAATAACTAATAATAAACTTAATAAAACTAAATAACTAAACTAAATAAAAAACTTAAAAAAATAATAACTAAATAAACTAATAAAGTAACTAATAAATAATTAACTAATAAAAAACTAATAAAACTAATAAACTAAAATTAACTAATAAAACTAAATGACTAAATTAAACCTGATAAAAAACTAAAAAAATAATAGAACTAAAACTAAAAAATAATAAACTATCTAACTAATAAAACTAAACTAATAAACTAATAAACTAATAAAACTATATAAATAAACCAATAATAATCAATAAATAAAAACTAATAATAAATAACTAAACTAATTAAAATTAATTAACTAATAACTAACAAATAACTAAATAATAAACTAATAAGTAAACTAACTAATAACTAATAATAAAAATTAAAATAAATAATAATAATATAAACTAATAAACTAAATAACTAATAAATAATAACTAAAATAACTAATAAACTAATAAAACTAACTAAACTAATAACTACTAAAAACTAACTAAAACTAAAACTAAATAACTAATAACTAATAACTAATAACTAACTAATAACTAAACTAACATCACTAATAACTATATATAATAATCTAATAATAACTAAACTAATAATAATAAACTAATAAAACTAATAAAAACTAACAAACTAATAAATTAATAAGAACTAAAAAACTAAGTAATAAAACTAACTAAGAGCTAACTAATAATAATAACTAATAACTAACTAATAAAAATAATAAAATAACTAAAACTAGAACTAATAACTAAATAACTAACTAAACTAAACTAAAAACTAAAAACTAACTAATAAAACTAAATAACTAACTAAAATAACTAAACTAAATAACTAACAAAATAAACTAGTAATAATAACATAATAAAAACAAATAACTAATAATTAATAATAAAACTAAAAACTAAATAATAATAATAACTAATAACTAATAATAATAACTAAAAACTAAAACTAATAAAACTAATAAAAAAATAACTAATACTAAAACTAATTAAACTAACTAAACTAATAATAAAACTAATAATAAACAAATAAAAACTAATAAAAAATAATAACTAACTAAAAAACTAATAAATAAAACTAAACTAACTAAATACTAAATAAATAATAAATAAATAATAAAAACTAAATAAAACTAATAACTAAAATTAAAACTAATAACTAATAATAAATAACTAAACTAAACATAAAAACTTAACTAACTAACTAATAATGAACTAATAAAAACTAATAAACTAATAATTAATAAATAAACTAATAATTAATAAACTAATAACTAAACCTAATAACCTAATAAAACTAACTAATAAAACTAACTAATAAATAACTTAGTTAATAAACTAAAAAAATAACTAACAAACTAATAACTAGAACTAAAACTAAAACTAACTAATAACTAACTAAACTAAAAAAACTAAAACTAATAACTAACTAATAACTAAATAAACTAACTATCTATTAATAATTAATAACCTAAAACTAACTAATAATTAACTAAAAAAGTTAATAAAAGTAAAAATAGAAATAACTAATAACTAAACTAAAAAAAACTAATTAAATAACTAACTTATAATAACTAAACCTAATAACTAATAACAAACTAAACTAACTAATAATAAACTTAACTAATAAACTAATAAAGTAACTAACTAAAAATAATAATAAACTAATAAAACTAAACAAATAATTAAAACTAATAAACTAATAAACTGATAAACTAATTAATTATAATAATTAATAAACTAACTAATAAATTCTAGTAGTAACTAAACTAATAATAAACCTAAAAACTAAGTAATAACCTAATAAATTAATAACTAATAATAACTAAACTAACTAGTAATAAAAACTAATAATTAAACTAACTAAAAAATTAATAATAATAATAAAAAACTAATAACTAACTATAACTAAATAATAATAATAAACTATTAATAAATCATATCTAACTAAATAACTAATAATAATAATATAATTAATAATATAACTAAACTAATAAAGTAATAATAATTAATAAAACTAATAACTAACTAAATAACTAATAATAAAACTAATAAAACTAAAGCTAAACCTAAACTAATAAACTAAAACCTAATAACTAAATAAAAATAATAACTAATAAAACCTAAAAAAACTAATAAATAAATAAACTAATAAACTAATCATAAAAAAACTAAGGAAACTAACTAATAAAACTAACTAACTAATAAATAAATAACTAAATAATAAATAAATAAAATAATATAATAAAATTAACTAATAATAATAACTAATAATAATAAGTAAATAAATAACTACACTAATAATAACTAACATAATTACTAATAATAATAACTAAATAAAATAAAAACTAAAACAATAATAAATAATAATAAATTAATAAATAAACTAATTAATAACTAAATAACTAAATCTAATTGTAACTAAAACTAACTAATAATAACTAAACTAATAAACTAATAATAAAACTAATAAAAACTAAATAAACTAATAATTAACCTAATAATAATAACTAACTAACTAATAACTAATAATAAACTCATAAAATAACTAAGCTAATAGTAAATAATAATTACTAAGTAATAAAACTAAAAATTATAATAACTAATAATAAAACTAATGACATAAACCTAAAACTAATAAAGTAATAATAATAATAAAATGAATAATAATAAATAAAATAAAACTAATAACTAATAATATAATAAATAATATAACTAAAATAAACTAATAAATAAACTAATAAACTAAAACTAATACTAATAATAACAAAAATAATAATAACTAATACAACTAATAAAACTAAAAATTAATGAAAATTAAAAAATTAATAATATCTAATAAGTAATAATAATAACTAACTAAACTAATATAACTAATAATCACTAACTAATAAACTAAACTAATAACTAACTAATAAAACTAATAAACTAATAACTAACTAATAATTATAACTAATAAATAAATAAATAACTAAAACTAATTAAAATTGAAAACTAAAAACTAACAACTAAACTAATAAATAATGATAATAAGCCTAACAAACTAATAAACTAAACTAATAATAAATAAATAATAACCAATAAAAATAACTAAACTAAATAACTAATAAAACCTAATAACTAAACTAATAAACTAATAAATAAATAATCAATAATAAAACTAACTAATAACTAACTAATAATAATACCAAAAATAAATAACTAATAAGTAGTAATAAAAATAACTAATAAACTAATAACTAATAATAACTAATAATAAAACTAAAACTAATAATAAAATAAACCTAAAAAAACAAAAATAAACTTAATAAAATAATAAATAATAATTAAAATAATAAACTAATAATAAAACTAATAACTAACTCAAATAGAAATGATAATAATTAATAGCTAATAAACTAATAAACTAATAAGTAATATCTAAGAAATAACTAATAAATAATAACTAAATAACTAATAATAATAAACTAAATAATTAAAAACTAATAAAACTAAATAAACTAACTCACTTAAAAAACTAAAAACTAACTAAAAACTAAATAACTAATAACTAATAATAACGAAATAAATAAATAACTAATTAAAACTAATAAACTTATAACTAACTAATAATAATAAACTAATAAACAAAAAACCTAACTAATAACTAAATAACTAACTAAAATAGTAACAACTAACTAATAATAATAATAACTAAACTAAAAAACTAATAAACTAATAACTAATAAGTAATATAAAACTAAACTAAATAATAACTAAATAAAATAATTAATAAAAACTAAACTAACTAATAACTAATAAAATAAATAAATAACTAAACAAATAACTAATAACTAAAACAAATAATAATAAATTAATAAACTAAACTAATAAAATAATAGATAAAAACTAAACTAAATAACTAATAATTAAAAATAATAACAAATAATAAAATAATATCTAATAATAACTAATAACTAATAACTAAAAAACTAAAATAATAAAACTAACTAAACTAATAACTAAAAATTAAAAACTAATAACATATAACTAATAAACTAAAAAATAATTAATAAACTAACTAAAACTAATAATAAAACTAACTAATAACAACTAGTAACTAATAACTAAATAACTAAAACTAATAATAAACTAATAACTTATAACTAACTAATAAAAATTAACCTAAACTAACATTTAATAACTAACCAATAATAAAAATCTAAAGTAATAACTAAAAAGTAAATAACTAATAAAACTTAAAACTAATCTAATAGTAACTAACTAAACTTAAAACTAATAACTAATAAAATAAAACTAATAAAAAATAAACTAAAACTAACTAAATAATAATAATAATAATAATAACTAATTAAACTAAAACTGATAAACTAGATTAACTAATAATAACTAACTAACTAAACTAACTAATAATAACTAAAAAACTAATAACTAAAGTAACCAAACTAATAACTAATAATAATAAACTAATAATAACTAACTAAACTAAAATTGAACTAATAACTAATAAAACTAATAGTAACTAAATAATAGCTAACTAATAAAATAAATAACTAAAAAAACTAATAATAACTAAAAATTAACTAAACTTAATAAACTAATAATATTTAAACTAATAATTAACTAATAACTAATAATAAAACTAATAAAATAATAATAATAATAATAATAATAATAACAAACTAAATAAATAACTAACTAATAATAACTAAACTAATAACTAATAATAAACTAGTAACCAATAACTAACTAAATAATAAATAACTGGCTAATAACTAACTAAACTAAAGAACTAATATTAGCTAACTAAAAATAATAATAAAACTAATAAAATAAAAAAAACTAAACTTACTAACTAATAACTAATAACTAATAACTAACTAACTAATAATAGTAACTAATATCTAAAAAACTAAATAACTAAACTAAAGAACTAAAAAAGTTAAACTAACTAATAAAAAACTTATAAACTAAACTAATAACTAAATGAAAATAAGCAATAAAACTAAATAACTAACTAACTAATAAAACTAATAAAAAGCCTAATAAACTAAATTAACAAAAATAACTAAATAAAACTAGCTAATAACTAACTAAAACCTAATAACTAAATAACTAAAACTAATAAAAACTAACTAAATAATTAATAACTAAACTAACTAATAATAATAAAAATAATAACTAAACCTAAAAATAAATAACTAAGCTAAATAACTAATAAAACTAAATAACTATATAGTATAACCTAATAGACTAATTGAAAAATTAACTAACTAAAAACTAAACCTAATAACTAAAGTCAAAATTAACTAACTAATAAACCTAATAATAATAAATAATAAAGCTAAATATAATAAATAATAACAAATAATAACTAATAATAAACTAATAAAACTAAATAAAAAATAACTATAACTAATAACTACTAATAACTAATAAATAAATAACCTAACTTGAACTAACTAACTAATATTAACTAATAAAACTAATAAAACAAATAAAAAACCTAATAACTAATAATAATAAAACAAAACTTGTTAACTAAACTAATAAATAACCATAAAAACTAAAAAACTAAAAAAAACTAATAAGAACTAACAAAAATTAATAATAATAACTAACTAATAAAACTAAACTAATTAAAATAAACTAATAAACTAATAAATTAATAATAACTAATAACAAAATAACTAAACTAAAAAACCAATAAACGAAAAATTTTAACTAAAATAATAATAAAACTAATAAAAAGCTAAAAACTAACTAACTAATAATAAACCTAATAACTAGTAAAAAAACTAACTAATAACTAATAAACAAATAATAATAATAAACAAAAAAAAACTAAGTAATAATAACTAAATAACTAACTAACTAAAAAACAAAACTAATAATAACTAATAGTAAAACCTTATAACCAAAATAATAACTAAAACTAAACCTAACTAAAACTAATAACTAATAATAACTAACAAACTAATAACTAACTAAATTAAATAATAATAATAATAACAAAATAACTAATAAAAAACTAACTAAAACTAAACTAAATAACTAAACTAATAAACTAACTAATATACTAATAAATAACTAAAAACTAACAATAAACTAAACTAACTAATAATAAAAATAAACTAAAATAAATAATTAAATAATAAATAAATTAATAATTAATAACTAACTAATAAATAATAATAATAAATATTAATAATATAAAAATAAGTAACTAATAAAGTTAAAATAACTAACTAATAACTAAATAATAAACCTAAACTAAACTAATAATAATTAAATTAATAACTAATAAATAATAACAAAACTAATAACTAAACCAATAATAACTAATAATAATAATAATAAGAAATAAATAATAAACCTAATAAAAACTAATAAAATAAAATAACTAATAATAAAATAATAATTATAACTAACCCATAAATAACTAAATAACTAATAAAAACTAATAATAAACCTAAAAAACTAATAAACTAACTAAAATAAATAAACTAAACTAACTATAATAACTAATAAAACAAGCTAAAACTAATAAAATAAAATAACTAAAACTAAACTAATAGCTAATAACTAAAAAATAAAACTAATAAACTAACTAAATGAACTAATAAAACTAATAGAACTAAACTAATAATAATAGTAAATAACTTATAATAATAATAACAACTAAATAAATAATTAATAACTACTTATATAACTAATAATAACTAGTAAAAATAAACTAATAACAAAAAAACTAGTAATTAAGATAATAATTAACTAATATTAAACCTATTAAAATAAATTAATAAATTACTAATAATAATAAACTAATAAATATAATAAAATAAAACAAACAAAATAAAACTAACAAATATAAAAAATAATAAAACTAGAAAACCTAATAAACAAATAATTAATTACTAATAACAAAGAAATAAATAGATAATAAAACTAATAAACTAATAAACTAAAAAAATTAATAATAACTAAACTAATAAACTAAAAACTAAATAATAATAACTAATAATAAATAGGTAACTTAAAATAACAATAAATAATTGATAACTAAACTAATAACTAAAACAAAATAACTAACTAATAATAACTAAAAAAACAAATAAACTAACTAAACAAATAAACTAATAAACTAATAAACTGATAAACTAAACTAACTAAAAATTAAAATAAACTAAAACTAACTAATAAACTCATTACTAATTAAAATAACTAATAATTAATTAAATAATAATAACTAAACTAACTAAGAAAACTAATAAAATAACTAATAATTAACTAAAACTAAAAACTATAGATTAACTAACTAAGAAAACTAACCTAACTAACTAATATAATAAATTATAAATAATAATAAATAATAATAATAATAACTAAAACTAATAAACTAAATAAATAACTAACTAATAAATAACTAACTAACAAATAATAACTAATAAACTAATAATAACTAATAATAAACTAATAACTAACTAAATAACTAAAATAATAACTACTGATAATAAAACTAATAATAATAATAAAAATAAAAATAAAAATAATAATAACAACTAATAAACTAATAATAAACTAAATAAATAACTAGCTAATAATAACTAATGATAATAAAACTAATAATAAATTAGTAACTAATAACTATTTAAATAATAAATAACTAACCAAAAACTAACTAAACTAAAGAACTAATATTAACTAACTTAAAAATAAATAAAATTGAAAAAACTAAATTAACTAACTAATAACTAATAACTAATAATAACTAACTAACTAATAATAGTAACTAATAACTAACTAAAACTAATAACTAAAAAACTAAAAAACTAAACTAAAAACTAAAATACATAAACTAACTAATAAAAAACTTATAAACTAAACTAATAACTAAATAAAAATAAATAATAAAACTAAATAACCAACTAACTAATAAAAACTAATAAAACTAAAAAAAAAAAAACCTAAACTATAATAACTAATAAAACTACTAAAACAAATAAAAAACCTAATAACTAATAAAAATATAACTAAAACTCTTAATTAAACTAATAAATAACCATAAAAACTAAAAAACTAAAAATAATAATAACTAAACTAAATAACTAATAAGAACTAACTAAAATTAATAATAATAACTAACTAATAAAACTAAACTAACTAAAATAAACTAATTAACAAATAAATTAATAATAACTAATAACTAAATAACTAAACTAAAAAACTAATAAATGAAAATGTTTAACTAAAATAATAATAAAACTAATAAAAACCTTAAAACTAACTAACTAACTAATAATAAACCTAATAACTAATATTAAAAAACTAACTAATAATAAATAAAATAATAATAATAATAAATACATAACTAAGTAATAATAACTAAATAACTAACTAACTAAAAAACTAAACAAATAATAACTAATAATAAAACCTCATAACCAAAATAATAACTAAAACTAATAACTAATAATAACTTATAAACTAATAACTAACAAAAATAACTAATAATAATAACATGCTAATAACTAATAATAACTAAATAACTAATAAAAAACTAACTAAAACTAAAAACTAAATAACTAAACTAATAAACTAACTAATAAACTAATAATAAACTAAACTAACTAATAATAAAACTTAAACTAAACTAAATAACTAAATAATAAATAAACTAATAACTAATAACTAACTAATAAATAATAATAATAATAATAATAATAATAATAATAAATAGTAATAACATCAAAATAATGAAATAATAAAGTTAAAATAACTAACTGATAAGTAAATAATAAACCTAAACTAAACTAATAATAATAACTAAACTAATAACTAGTAAATAATAATTAAAACTAATCAAAACCAATAACTAATAACTAATAATAATAATAATAAACAAATAATAAATATAATAAAAAACTAATCAAATAAAATAACTAACAATAAACTAATATATAACTAAATAACTATAAAAACTATTAATAAACCTAAATAATAAAACTAAGATAAATTAAAACTAATATAATAACTAAAATAATAAAACTAACAAACTTAAACTAATAATACTAATAATTAATAACTAATAAAAATAACTAAAACTATATTAATAACCGATAACCAAAATAAAACTAATAAACTAAATAAACTAATAAATACTTAATTAATAACTAATAATAACTAAGAAATAATAATAAATAACTAAATAATAATAACTAAAATAATAACTAATAAAACTAATAAACTACTAATAAAAATAAATAATAAAAACTAGCAACTAAGCTAATAATTAACAAATATTAAACCTAATAAAATAAACTAATAAGTAAAATTAAAAATAATAAACTAATAAATAACTAATAAACTAAACAAATTAAATAAAACTAAATAATATAAAAAATAATAAAACTAAAAAAAATAATAAACTAATAACTAATAACTAATAACTAAGAAATAAATAACTAATAAAACTAATAAACTAATAACTAAATAACTAAACTAACTAAAAATTAATAATAACTAAACTAATAAACTAAATAATAATAACTAATAACAAATAACTAACTAAAAAAAACTAAATGGCGATAACTAAACTAATAACTAAACTAAATAATGCTAATTAAAGAAATAAAAAACTAACTAATAATAACTAACAACTAATAAACTAACTAAACACCTAAACTAATAAACTAATAAACTAAACTAACTAATAATAATAATAAACTAAAATTAACTAATAAACTTATAATTAACTAATAATAACTGATAACTAATAAATCTAATAAACTATTACTAACTAAACTAATAACTAATAAACTAACTAAACTAACTAATAAAAACTTATAAAATAACTAATAGCTAATTAAAACTAAAAACTATGGAATAACTAACTAAAAAACCTAACCAAAAACTAACTAACTAATAACTAATAAATAATAAATATTAAATTAAATAATAATATAACTAATAATTAAAACTAATAAACTAAATAAATTACTAACTAATAATAATAATTAATAAATAATAACTAATAAACTAATAATAACTAATAATAAACTAAAAAATAACTAACTAATAATAATAATAATTAAGCTAATAACTAACTAATAAAACTAAGTAAGCTAAAAACTAATAAAACTAATAAAATAAACTAATAAGGAATAACTAAACCGAACTAATAACTAATAATAACTAAATAATTCATAATAAAATTAAACCTAATAATTAAAACTAATAAAATTAATAAAACTAACTAATAAATAAAAACTAAAACTAATAATAATAATAACTAATAACTAACTAACTAACAAATAAATAAAATTAAAAAACTAAACTAATAATTAAACTAAGTAACTAATAAACTAATAACTAATAATAATAACTAATTAAACCATTTTATTGGTTATTGGTTTTAGCTAGTTTATTATTTAGTTTTTAGTTTATTATTATTTTAGCCATTATTAGTTATTTAGTTATTAGTTATTATTATTAGTTAAGTTATTAGTTTATTAGTTTAGTTATTAGTTAGTTATTAGTTATTAGTTTTATCATTAGGTTTTATTAGTTTTTAATTTTATTATTTTGAGTTAGTTTTTATTATTATTAATTTTAGTTATTAGTTTGGTTAATAGTTATTAGTTTAGTTAGTTTAGTCTTTATTATTTAGATTTAGCTATTAGTTTTTGTTTTTGTTATTAGTTATTAGTTTTAGTTAGTTATTGTATTAATTTTTTTATTTGGTTATTTATTATTTTTAATATTTAGTTTGTGGGTTTTATTATTAGTTAGTTATTTAATTATGAGTTTGTGGTTAGTTGGTTTATTATTTAGTTATTAGTTTATTGGTTTTTTAGCTATTAGTTGGTTAGTATTATTAGTTATTGTTATTAATTTTAGTTTATTGGTATATTATTGGTTTATTAGTTTTAATATTATTTTATTATTTTAGTTGGTTATTAGTTTTATTAGTTTTTTTACTTATAGGTTTAGTTTAGTTTTTTTAATTATTAGTTTAGCCTTTTATTAGTTATTAGTTATTAGTTTAGTTTTATTATTAGTTTTTATTAGCTATTAGGTTATTTATTTATTAGTTATAATTATTTATTCTTAATTATTATTAGTTTAGTCTAGTATAGTTAGTTTTTAGCTAGTTATTAGTTTAATTATTAGTAATTTATTAGTTAGTTTTTTAGTTTTAGTTATTGGTTTATTATTATTAGTTATTAGTTTAGTTATTTATTTTTTTTGTTATTTTTTAGTTTTTTTCTATTTTAGTTAGTTTTATTGGGTTATTTTTTTTTTTAGTTTTATTTTTTATTATTATTGGTTTTATAAGTTAATTGGTTAGTTATTTAATTTTGTTAGTTATTAATTTATGTAATTAGTTAGTTTTATTAATTTAGTTATTAGTTTTGTTAGTTATTAATTTTTTTAGTTTTAGTTATTATTTTATTAGGTTTAGGTTGTTACATTTAGTTAGTTATTATTTAGTTATTTAGTTTATTAGTTTTAGTTTATTAGTTATTAATTAGTTTAGTTATTAGTTTAGTTTTTAGTTATTACTAGTTATTTAATTTGTTATTAGTTTTATTAATTTTAGGTTTAGTTTTAGTTATTAGTTATTATTAGTTTTATTAATTATTTATTATTAGTTTAGTTTAGTTATTATTACTTATTAGCTTATTATTATTAGTTAGTCATTAGTTAGTCAATATTATTTTCAGTTAGTTTAGTTAGTTTTAATATTATTATTAATTATTAGTTAGTTTTTTAGTTAGTTGGTTTATAAGTTTATTAGTTAGTTAATTTTAGTTTAGTTTAATTAGTTTATTATTAGTTATTTGTTTAGTATTTTATTTGTTATTATTTTTATTAGTTATTTTTAGTTAGTTATTAGCTATTTTTATTATTATTAGTTTATTAGTTAGTTATTAGTTTGTTAGTTTTATTAGGTTTATTTATTAGTTATTTATTTATTACTTAGTTAAGGGTTAGTTTTATTATTTAGTTTTTATTTTTTAAGTTTTAGTTGGTTATTAATTTTTAGTTAGTTTTATTAGTTAATTAGTTTTAGTTATTTTATTATTAATTAGTTAGTTAATTATTTATTAATTACTAGTTAGTTCTAGTTTTTATTTTAGGTTATTAATTTAGTTATTATTTACTTTAGTTATCTATTATTAGTTATTAGTTATTTAGTTTTGTTAGTTTTTATTAGTTAGTTATTATTATTATTATTAGCTATTACAAGATAATTATTAGTTTATTAGTTAGTTAGTTAGTTATTAGTTTATTACTTATTTATTAGTAATTAGTTTTTAGTTATTAAGTTATTTAGTTTACTTTTAGTTTAGTTATTATTATTAATTATTAATTATTAATTTAGTATTTAGATTAGTTATTATTAGTTATTAGTTTAGTTTTAGTTAGTTATTAGTTTTATTAGTTAGTTTTAGTTCGTTATTAATATTAATTATTAGTTTTCTTATTAAATTTATAATGTTTTAGTTTTAGTTATTTGTTAGTTTAGTTTAATAGTTAGCTTTATTAAATATTATTAGTTGTTAGTTTTATTAGTTTAGTTTTAGTCTATTTTTACTTAGTTTTAGTTTTAGTTTTAGTTATTAGTAATTAGTTATTAGTTTATATTAGTTAGTTAATTTTAGTTATTAGGTTTTTTAGTTTTATTAGTTAGTTCTAGTTTGGTTATTACCTATTAGTTAGTTATTTATTAGTTTAGTTATTAGTTATTAGTTATTATTAGTTATTATCAAGTTTATTTGTTTTAGTTTATTTACTAGTTAGTCAGTTTAGTTTATTATTAGTTATTAGTTAGGTTAGTGTTAGTTTAGTTATTAGTTAGTTTATTAGTTTTTTTAGTTTTTATGTTTTTTTATTAGTTATTAATTTTGTTATTAATTTTTTAGTTTAGTTATTAGTTTAGTTATTAGTTTATTAGTTTATTAGTTATTAGTTAGTTATTTAGTTTTTAGTTAGTTTTTATTAGTTATTAGTTATTATTTTATTATTTTATTAGTTTATTAGTTTATTAGTTTTAGTTTTAGTTTTTAATTTATTTAGTTTTAGTTTATTATTTTATTAGTTTTAGTTAGTTAGTTTTATTAGTTATTATTAGTTATTTAGTTTATTATTAGTTTTAGTTAGTTATTTATTTAATTATTATTATTATTAGTTAGTTTTTATTATTATTAGTTTATTAGTTTATTTAGTTATTATTATTAGTTATTAGCTTACTAGTTACTTAGTTTTATTATTAGTTTAGTTATTTAATTTAGTTTTTTTTGTTTTTTAGTTAGTTAGTTATTTGTTATTATTATTATTAGTTTTAGTTTTTATTTATTAGTTAGTTTTATTAGTTTTAGTTATTAAGTTTAGTTTTATTATTTATTATTTAGTAATTATTAATTATTAGTTAGCTTTAGTTATCAATTATTAATTTATTTTATTAATTTTATTAGTTTTTAGCTTAGTTAGTTTTATTAGTTTTTAGCTTAGTTAGTTTTATTAGTTAGTTATTTAGTTATTATTAGTTAACTATCTGGTAAGTTATTTGTTTATTTTTATTATTATTAATTAATTTTTATTTACTTTATTATAAGTTATTATTAGTTAATTAGTCATTATTACTTTGTTATTATTATTAGTTAGTTAGTTTTTATTAGTTCATTATTTATTTAGTTTATTAGTTTTAGTTATTTATTTGTTTGTTATTTTGTTTATTAGTTATTATTTATTAGTTATTAGTTAGTTAATTTTAGGTTAGTTTTTTTTAGTTAGTTATTATTTAGTTTTTATTTTTAGTTAGTTATTAGTTTATTAATTATTAGTTATTTTATTAGTTTTATTAGTTAGTTTAGTTAGTTTATTAGTTATTAGTTTAGTTAGTTTTAGTTTATTAGTTTAATTATTTATTATTAGTTATTAGTTATTATTAGTTATTTATTAGTTTATTATTATTATTTGTTAATTTAGGTTATTAGTTTATTAGTTTAGTTATTTAGTTAGTTTATTAGTTTATAGTTATTATTAGTTAGTTTTTAGTTATTAGTTAGTTTAGTTATTTAGTTTTAGTTATTAGTTATTAGTTTATTAGTTTAGTTGTTATTAGGTTTTAATTAGTTTAGTTATTTAGTTAATTAGTTTTATTAGTTATTCAATATTTAGTTATTAGTTATTTATTATTAGTTTATTAGTTTTATTATTTTTTATTAATTAGTTTTATTTAGTTAGTATAGTTTATTAATTATTTATTAGTTTATTATTATTAGTTTTAGTTATTAGCTTAGTTTTATTAGTTATTAGTTATTTGTTTTAGTTAGTTTATTAGTTTTATTATTTATTAGTTAGTTATTATTAGTTTTATTAGTTATTATTTTAGTTAATTATTAGTTATTTATTTAGTTATTATTATTATTAGTTATTTATTATTATTATTAGTTAGTTATTATTAGTTATTAGTTTAGTTTTATTAGTTTTATTAGTTTATTTAATTAGTTTATTAGTTTTATTTTTTTAATTATTAGTTATTAGGTTTAGTTTTTAGATATTAGTTTAGTTTTAGTTATTTTTATTAGTTATTAGCTATTATTAATTTATTAGGTTTTAGTTTGATTTATTAGTTATTATAGTTAGTTTAGTTTATTTATTTTATTTTGTTTATTAGATTTTTAAGTTTATTATTATTAGTTTTTAATAATTATTTAGTTATTTATGGTTAGTTATTATTATTAGTGTATTATTTGTTATTATATTTTAATAATTTTTATTAGGTTTATTCTCTATTTATTATTATTAGTATTAGTCATTAGTTATTATTTTTTGTTATTAGTTTAGTTATTATTAGTATAGTTTAGTTTTATTAGTTAGGTATTATTTAGTTATTTTAGTTTTTTTAGCTAGTTATTATTATGTTATTTCAATTTACTAGTATTATTTATTGGATAGTTATAGTTATTAGTTTATTTATTATTTAGTTATTTTGTTTAGTTTTAATTTTATTATTAGTTTGTTTAGTTTATTATTAATTTTTAGTTATTTATTAGTTTGTTAGTTATTTTATTAGTTTAGTTATTTAGTTTAGTTTTAGTTAATTTTTATTTGATATTTAGTTATTATTTGTTATTAGTTAGTTTTATTATTAGTTATTTTAGTTAGTTATTAGTTAGTTAGTTATTATTAGTTATTATTAGTTTAGTTTTTTAGTTAATTAGTTATTATTAGTTAGTTTTTTAGTTTATTAATATTATTATTAGTTTATTAATAATTATTTAGTTTTTTATTATTACTTATTAGGTTTATTATTAGATGGTTAGCTTTTAGGTTTTTAGTAGTTTATTATTATTTTAGTTAAACATTTCAGTTTATTAGTTTTTTAGTTTAGTTATTTAGTTATTAGTTATTATTAATTTATTAGTTTACTAGTTTATTTTAGTTAGTTTAGTTTTTTAGTTAGTTATTATTATTAGTTTTAGTTAGTTGTTATTAATTATTCAGTTTAGTTATTAATTTTTTTAGTTTTTTAGTTTTTATTATTATTAATTAGTTTAGTTAATAGTTTTAGTTTTATTATTATTACTTATTAGGTTTTTTATTAGATTTATTAGTTTTATTAGTTAGTTAGTTTAAGTTAGGTTATTTATTTATTAGTAAGTTATTTTTTATTAGTTTTAGTTATTTATTATTTAGTTTTATTAGTTTATTATAAGTTATTATTTGCTATTATTTATTTTATTTAGTTTTATTATTAATTATTATTAGGTTTATTAGTTATTTAGTTTTTAATTTAGTTATTAGGTTTAGTTTTTTCTTAGATAGTTTTTTTATTAGTTTATTAGGTTTTATTATTTAGTTATTTAGTTATATAGTTTAATTATTCATTATTAGTTTTATTATTAGGTTCAGTTATTATTTATATTATTAGTTAGTTATTATTAGTTATTTTTTTATTATTAGTTAGTTTAGTTATTAGTTATTTAATTAGTTTTATTAGTTTTAGTTATTTAGTTATTAAATTTTAGTTAGTTATTAGTTTGTTTTATGTAGTTATTTTTATTAGTTTAGTTTATTAGGCTTTTTATTAGTTTTATTAGTTTTTTATTAAGCTATTTATTCTTAGTTAGTTAGTTATTTAGTTTTTTATTAGTTTGTTTAAGTTTTAAGTTTTTTTAGGTTAGTTAGTTAGTTATTTATTTATTAGTTTTAGTTAGTTATTGGTTATTATTATTAGTTAATTTGTTATTATTAGTTATTAATCATTAGCTTGGTTAGTCCACCTTTTAGTCTTGCTAGTTTATTAGTTTTAGTTACCATTATTACCTTAGTCTAGTTGGCTGTTTATTTATTATTTTATTAGTTATTGTTTATTAGTTTTATTATTATTAGTTATCAGTTTAGTTATTATTAGTTAATTATTAGTTTAGTTAGTTATTATTATTTTATTATTAGTTATTAGTTTATTAGCTAGTTTATTATTACTTACTATTTATTAGTTTATTAGTTTTATTATTAGTTATTAGTTAGTTATTAGTTTAGTTATTATTAGTTTAATCATTTTAGTTAGTTATTATTTAGTTATTATTAATTATATTAATTATTATTTTAATTTTAGTTTGGTTAGTTATTATTAGTTCATTATTATTAGTTATTACTTAGGTTATTTTCCTTATTAGTTTATTAATTATTATCTATTAGTTTAGTTAGTTAATTAGTGAGTTAGTTAGTTATTATTATTTAATAAGTTTTTAGTTAGTTATTAGTTCATTTAGTTTATTAGTTTTAATTTAGTTAGTTATTATTATTATTATTAGTTTTTATTTTATTATTATTTAGTTAGTTAGTTTTAGGTTTATTAGTTAGTTTAGTTTTATTAGTTTTATTTTATTAGTTATTATTAGTTTATTAAAAATTAGTTATTAGTTTTATTTTATTAATTATTATTAGTTTGTTTAGTTATTTTTATTATTATTAGTTAGTTATTATTATTAGTTAGTTGGTATTGGTTTATTTATTATCCGGTTAGTTATTATTTTATTATTAGTTATTAGTTTAGTTATTATTAGTTAGTTATTTAGTTAGTTAGTTATTAGTTATTAGTTAGTTTATTATTACTAATTATTTATTAGTTTTATTATTAATTGTTAGTTAATTATTAGTTTAGTTATTATTAGTTTTTTTAGTTATTAGTTTTATTAGTTAGTTATTATTTAGTTATTATTATTATTAGTTATTAGTTTAGTTTTAGTTTAGTTAATTATTATTAGTTTATTATTATTTGTTATTAGTTAGGTTATTTTAGTTATTATTAGTTAGTTTAGTTAGTTAATTATTATTAATTAATTAGTTTTTAGTTAGTTATTAGTTAATTTAGTTTATTAATTTTAGTTTACTTAGTTATTATTATTATTATTATTATTATTATTATTATTATTATTATTATTATTATTAATATTATTATTATAATTAGTTTTTAATTTTATTATTATTTAGTTAGATATTTTTAGGTTTATTATTTAGTTTAGTTTTATTAATTTTGTTTTATTAGTTATTATTAGTTTATTAGTTATTAGTTATTAGTTTTAGGTTTAGTTAGTCATTATTAGTTTAGTTTTTAGGTTTTTATTAGATATTTATTTAGTTATTATTAGTTAGTTTTTATTAGTTATTAATTTAGGTTAAGTTTTATTAGTTAGTTATTAGTTATTAGTTTATTATTAGTATTAGTTATTTAGTTATTAGTTGTTAATTATTATTAGTTAGTTATTATTAGTTAGTTTTATTATTAGTTTTAGTTAGTTTAGTTGGCTATTAGTTATTTTTTAGTTTTTTCAGTTTATTAGTTAGTTATTAGTTATTAGTTAGTTATTAGTTTAGTTATTAGTTTAGTTATTTGTTTAGTTATTAGTTATTAGTTAGTTAATTTTATTATTTTAGTTTTTTAGTTATTAGTTATTAGTTATTATTAGTTATTATCAGTTATTATTTTATTATTAGTTATTATTTTTTTAGTTATTAATTATTTAGTTTAGTTTTTATTTATTATTTTATTAGTTTAGTTTATTAGTTTATTAATTTAGTTAGTTTTTATTAGTTATTAGTTTATTATTATTAGTATTAGGATTAGTCATTAGTTATTAGTTTAGTTATTTATTATTTTTATTAGCTATTAGTTAGTTTGGTTTTTATTAGTTAGTTTAATTAGTTATTATTTAGTTTAATTATTTATTATTATTTATTAGTTATTATTAGTTATTAGTTTTTAAATTTTTTAGTTTAATTATTATTATTATTAGTTAGTTATTATTATTTTAGTTTGTTATTTAGTTATTAGTTAGGTTTTTGGTTTATTAGTTTATTATTTTTAGTTTATTATTAGTTTATTAGTTTTAAGTAGTTATTTATTTAGTTAGTTATTAATTATTTAGTTTTTAATTAGTTATTAGGATTAGTTATTAGTTATTTTAGTGAGTTAGTTTATTTAGTTTTATTAGTTTTTAGTTATTTAGTTTATTACTATTAGTTATTATTAGTTATTATTTATTAGTTAGTTAGTTAGTTTATAAGTCTTTTATTAGTTATTAGTTTATTAGTTTATTAACTATTAATTATTATTATTATTTTAGTTAGTTATTAGTTTTATTATAGGTTATTATTATAAGTTTATTACTTTAGTTATTATTTATTATTTTATTAGGTTTAGTTTAGTTTTTTTGGTTTCTTTTATTATTAGTTTTAATTAATTATTAGTTAGTTATTAGCTTAGTTTAGTTACTAATTATTATTAGTTATTAGTTTATTAGTTATTTAGTTTATAATTTATTTATTATTTACTTTAGTTATTATTAGTTATTACTTTTTTAGTTTTATTATTTTATTAGTTATTAGTTTAGTTAGTTTAGTTATTTTATTATTAGTTATTATTAGTTATTATTTTATTATAAGTTATTATTAGTTGTTATTAATTATTATTTTTTTATTTTTAGTTATTAGTTTTTATTAGTTAGTTATTTAGTTATTTTATTAGTTTAGTTAGTTTAGTTATTATTATTATTCAGTTTATTAGTTATTAGTTTATTAGTTGTTAGTTTATTTGTTATTATTAGTTATTGGTTTTTTTATTTAGTTATCTAGTTTTATTATTTGTCACTTGTTTATTAGTTTTAGTTAGTTTTATTAGTTATTTATTTATTATTATTATTTAGTTATTAATTAGTCTTTATTTAGTTATTAATTTAGTTATTTATTAGTTAGTTTTAGTTATTATTATTAGTTTTGTTATAATTACTATTATTTATAAGTTATTAGTTTATTATTATTATTTTAGTTATTAGTAAGTTATTATTAGTTAATTTATTTGTTATTATTAGTTATTAGTTTTGTTATTATTTAGCTATTATTAGCTTTCTTATTTTGTCGTTTATTAGTTAGTTTAGTTTATTAATTAGTTATTAGTTTTAGTTATTAGTATAGTAATTTATTATTAGTTTATTTATTATTTATTTAGTTGTTGGTTTAGTTATTTTATTAATTATTACTAGTTTATTAATTTTTAGCTAGTTAGTTAAGTTTTTAAAATTTATAGTTATTATTAGTCATTAGGTTTAGTTATTAGCTATTATTAGTTATTAGTTAGTCATTAGTTTAGTCAGTTTATTATTTTTTTAGTTTTATTTTTATTTATTTAGTTAGTTTTTATTAGTTATTAGATTTTTAGTTTTTATTTATTAGTTTAGTTATTATTATTATTTTAGTTATTAGTTTAGTTTTATTAGTTTATTATTAGTTAGTTTTAGTTATTTGTTTAATTTAGTTTTTTAGTTATTAGTTTAGTTTTATTATTAGTTAGTCATTAGTTTTAGTTATGTTTATTAGTTTAGTTAGTTAGTTTTTTATTAGTTTAAGTTTATTATTAGGTCTTAGTTTTTTAGTTAGTTTAGATAGCTTTTTTAGGTTATTAGGTTTTATTTACTTTTATTAGTTAGTTACTTTAGTTAGGTTAGTTTAGTTTTTTTATTAGTTTTGTTAGTTTACTTAGTTAATTTATTAGTTTATTAGTTTAGTTTTAGTTAGTTTAATTAGTTTGGTTGTTTAGTTTTAGTTTTATTTATTAGTTATTTAGTTTAGTTAGTTAGTTTTATTAATTATTAGGTTTAGTTTTATTAGTTTTATTTAGTTAGTTTAGTTTGTTATTAGTTTAGTTAGTTTATTTTATTATTTAAATATTATTAGTTATTGTTAATTATAAGTTTTATTTATATGTTTTAGTTTTCTTACTTTTATTATTAGCTTATTGGTTTAGTTTTATTAGTTATTTAGCATTTTAGTTATTTATATAGTTTATAAGTTTTTAATTAATTTTATTAGTTTTTTTTGTTATTTTTTTAGTTTTATTAGTTATTTTTATTAGTTATTATTATTAGTTATTATTAATTAGTTTTAGTTTTAGTTTTTAGTTTTATTAGTTTTATTAGTTATTAATTAGTTTAGTTTTTTATTTTATTATTAGTTTTTAGTTTATTAGTTATTAGTTTTTTAGTTTTACTGGTTAGTTAGTTAGTTTAGTTAGTTATTATTTGTTATTAGTTTATTATTGCTTATAATTAGTTATTAGTAATTAGTTTATTATTTTAGTATTTATTACTTTTATAATCATTATTTTTTATTATTTATTAAGTTTTATTTTTAATTATTTAGTTTTTATTATTAGTTTTAGTTATTATTTTATTATTATTTATAATTTTATTATTTAATTTTTATTATTATTATTTATTAGTTATTTTAGTTATTATTAGTTATTATTATTATTAGTTTTACTTCTTTTAATTTTTAGTTTATCTTATTAGTTAGTTTTAGTTATTGATATTTATTATTATTAGTTAGTTTCTATTAATTATTTATTTATTTATTTAGTTATTAGGTTTTAGTTATTATTATTTATTATTAGTTTTATTATTAGATTAGTTATTAAGTTTATTTATTATTATCAGTGATTATTAGTTTATTTGTTATTAGTCTATTAGTTTATTTTAATTATTATTATTAGTTTATTAGGTTATTAGTTTTAGTTTATTAGTTTTATTATTTAGTTTTATTTTTTTAATTTAGTTATTATTTAGTTATTAGTTAGTTATTATTAGTTATTAGTTTATTTTTATTATTTAGTTATTTGTTTAGTTATTTTTAGTTTATTATTTTTAGTTTTAGTTTTATTATTTAGTTATTTATTAGTTTAGTTTTATTAGTTCTTTATTTAGTTTAGTTATTATTATTATTAGGTTTTTTTAGTTTATTAGTTTTAGTTAGTTTATTAATTATCAGTTTAGTTTTATTAGTTTTTAGTTTTAATAGTGAGTTAGGTTATTAGTTATTAGTTTGAGTTATTATTAGTTTATTAGTTTTTTCTTATTATTATTTTTAGTTATTTATTTGGTTTAGTTAGTTTATTATTTAGTTAGTTATATTAGTTATAAGTTTATTAGGTTTTTAATTATTATCATTTTTATTAGTTTTATTATTTATTATATATTAGTTTATTAGTTATTAGTTAGTTTATTAGTTATTAGTTAATTATTATTAGTTAGTTTATTTTTATTATTAATTATTAGTTTAATTTATTATCAATTTTTTAGTTATTATTAGTTTTTATTTAGTTTTATTAGTTATTATTAGTTTTAGTTATTATTAGCTATTATTATTATTTAGATAGTAGTTATTAGTTTTAGTTATTAGTGTTTATTAGTTTATTAGTTCATTATGTTTTTGGTTAGTTTTGTTATTATTATTAGTTTTCATTAGTTATTTGTTATTAGTTATTAGTTATAGTTTTTTAGTTTATTATTATTTAGTTTTATTAGTTTTTAGTTTATTACATATAATTCGGTTTATTAATTAGTTTTATTAGTTTAGTTTTTATTAGCTTAGTTTATTCTTGGATATTTAGTTTATTTTATTAGTTATTAGTTTTTGTTAGTTTTTAGTTATTACTTAGTTAATTAGTTATGATTAGTTAGTTATTTATTTAGTTATTATTAGTAATTTCTTTTTTGTTAGTTTATTAGTTATTAGTTAGTTTAGTTTAGTTTTTTTATTAGTTTTTTATTTTAGTTTATTATTATTATTATTATTATTATTATTATTATGTTTTTAATTATTAGTTATTAGTCATTGGTTAATTTTAGTTAGTTTATTAGTTTATTAGTTAGTTATTAGTTAGTAATTATTATTATTATTATTATTTATTATTACTTGTCATTAGTTTCTTAGTTATTATTAGTTAGTTTAGATTACTAGGTTTTATTAGTTATTATTAATTATTTATATTTTAGTTTAGTTAGTTTTTATTTAATTTAGTTATTAGTTATTTTATTATTAGTTTATTTGTTTTATTATTATTAGTTAGTTTTAGTAATTTAATTATTATTAGTTTTAGTTTTATTAGTTATTTAGTTTTATTATTAGTTATTAGTTTTTATTAGTTTTAGTTTATTAATTTTATTTAGTTATGCATTTTTATTAGGTTATTAGTTTTTATTGTTTATTAGTTTTAGTTTTATTAGTTAGGTAGTTATTTATTTTACTAGTTTTTTATTAGTTAGTTTAGTTATTTAGTTTTATTTATTAGTTATTAGTTTAGTTATTTAGTTTAATATTACTAATTATTTAGTTTTATTATTAGTAATAAGTTTATTTTTAGTTATTATTTAGTTAGTTTAGTTTTTATTAGTTATTAGTGATTTATTAGTTATTATTATTAGTTAGTTATTAGTTTGTTATTAGTTATTTATTATTAGTTATTACTATTAATATTTTTAGTTATTATTTTATTTATTATTATTAGTTTAGTTATTATTTGTTAGTTATTTAGTTATTATTAGTTTAGTAGTTTTATTAGTTACTAGTTTATTATTTATTAGTTATTATTTTATTAGTTATTAGTTATTAGTTATTTAGTTTAGTTAGTTTTTTATTAGTTTTTTACTTTTAGTTTATTATTATTAAGTTTTTAGTTATTAGTTATTAGTCATTAGTTAGTTTTAGTTAGTTTATTAGTTTATTAGTTAGTTTTTTCATTATTATTTATTAGTTAGTTTTTTATTAGTTTTTTAGTTATTAGTTTATTATTTTAATTATTATTTTAATAGTTATTAGTTAGTTTAGATTATTCGGTTTTATTAGTTTTTATTAATTATTTAGGTTTTAGTTTAGTTTTTATTTAGTTTAGTTATTAGTTATTTTATTATTAGTTTATTAATTTATTATTATTATTATTATTAGTTAGTTTTAGTTATTCAGTTATTATTAGTTTTAATTTTCTTAGTTTTTTTAGTTTTTATTATTATTTATTAGTTTAATTAGTTATTAGTTTTATTTAGATATTAGTTTTTATTTGGTTATTAGTTTTTATTATTTATTAGTTTTAATTTTATTAGTTAAATAGTTATTTATTTTATTAGTTTTTTATTAGTTAGTATAGTTATTTAGTTTTATTTATTAGTTATTAGTTTAGTTTTTTAGTTTAATATTACTAGTTATTTAGTTTTATTATTAGTAATTAGTTTATTTTTAGTTATTATTTAGTTAGTTTAGTTTAGTTTTTATTAGTCATTAGTTATTTATTAGTTATTATTAGTTAGTTACTAGTTTGTTATATTAGTTATTATTATTATTAGTTTTATATTATTTAATTTATTATTATTAGTTTTATTATTATTTGTTAGTTATTTAGTTATTATTAGTTTAGTAGTTTTATTAGTTACTTGTTTATTATTTATTAGTTATTACTTATTAGTTATTATTATTATTAGTTATTAGTTATTAGTTATTTAGTTTATTAGTTTAGTTATTATTATTATTTTATTTTTATTAGTTTAGTTATTTTTTATTATTATTAGTTATTATTGTTATTAATTTAATTATTATTAGTTATTAGTTTAGTTAGTTATTTAGTGTTAGTTTATTAGTTTTATTATTTTAGTTATTAGTTATTATTAGTTTATTAGTTAGTTAGTTTAGTTATTATTATTAGGTTTATATTTTTTATTAATTTTATTTATTAGTTTTATTATTTTTATTATTATAATTATCATTTATTTTTATATGTTTTATTAGTTAATAGGTTTTGCTAGTTTTAGTTTATTATTAGTTTATTAGTTACTAGTTTTAGTTATTTATTATTAGTTATTTGTTTTATTAGGTTTTAGTTTTATTAGTTATTTATTAGGTTTAGTTTTGGTTTTATTGGTTTATTATTATTATTAGTTTTAGATTAGTATTTTTATTAGTTATTAGTTTTATTAGTTATTTTTTATTATTTATTATTTATTATTTATTATTTAGTTTTTGTTAGTTTATTTAGTTATTTTTAGATATTTAGTTATTTTAGTTAGTATTTATTAGTTATGTTTATTAGTTTTATTAGTTTATTAGTTTTATTATTATTAGTTATTAATCATTATTTTAATTTTATTAGTTATTAATTATTATTATAATTATTATTAGTTATTAGTTTAATTAGTTTTAGTTATTATTAGTTATGTTTAATTTTTAGTTTTATTAGTTTATTATTATTAGTAGTAGATATTATTTATTAGTTAGTTATTAGTTACAATTAATTATTAGTTATTTAGTTTATTAGTTAGGTTTTTAGTTATTATTAGTTATTAATTTTATTATTTTTAGTTAATAGTTTAAGTTTTTAGTTTATTAGTTTATTGGCTAGTTTTATTAGTTAGTTATTTATTATTTATGTTTATTAATTATTAGTTAGTTATTTTTAGTTATTTTTACTTATTTATTAGTTATTATTAGTTTAGTTATTAGTTTATTAGTTTTATTAGGTTTTAATTCTTAGATTTAGTTTTTAGTTTATTATTATCATTTATTAGTTAGTTATTATTATTAGTTATTAGTTACTAGTTATGTTATTACTAGTTTTATTATTATTTTAGTTTTAGTTATTAGTTTATTGGTTTTGGTATTTTTATTAGTTTAGGTTATTATAAATTATTATTAGTTTTATTAGCTTTATTAGTTATTAGTTTGTTAGTTTTTATTAGTTTTTATTAGATATTAGTAATTTGTTATTATTTATTATTATTAGTTATTAGTTTATTAGTTCTTATTATTTAGGTTTAGGATTTAGTGTTTAAAATTTAGGGTTTAAGGTTTTTAGGGTTTAAAGTTAGAGTTTTTCTTAAACTTTTTTTATTTTTTAAATTAAGTAAATTAGTATGTTTAGGATTATTTTGTTTATTTTTACTTTATTTTAGTTTATTTTATTTTAAATTTTTATTTAGGTATATTTTTATTTTTATTTATTTTAGTTTATTTATTTTAAGTTTATTCATTTTAGTTAGGTTTATTATTTTACTTTATTTTTCAAGTTTAGGTTTAGGTTTAGGTTTATTTTTTAGTTTGGTTTTATTTTTATTATATTTTTTAGGTTTAGGTTTTATTTTTTATTTAAGTTTAAGTTTAGGTTTTTACTTAGGTTTAGGTTTTAGGTTTTTATTTTAGTTTATCTTTAGGTTTTATTTTTTAATTTAGGATTAGGTTTCTTTTTAAGTTAAGTTATTTTATTTAGATTTGTTTTAGGTTTAGGTTTAGTTTATTTTTGGTTTAGGTTTTTTTTTTAGTTTAGGTTTAGGTTTATTTTATTTTTATTTTAGGTTTAGGTTTTTTTTAATTTAAGGTTTAGGTTTTATTTTTATTTATTTTTAGGTTTATTTTTTAAGTTTATGTTTTATTTTATTTTATTTTAGGTTTATTTTATTTTTATTTTAGCTTTAGTTTTTATTTTATTTAGGTTTTATATTTTTTATGTTTATTTTATTTTTTAGTTTAGTTTAGTTTTTATGTTTAGTTTTATTTTATTTTTAAGTATTGGTTTAGGTTTAGGTTTTTGTTTAGGTCTTAATATAATCTTATTATTTTATTTTATTTAGGTTTAGATTTATTTATTTATTTTATTTTTAGGTTTTATTTATTTTAGGTTTAGGATTTTAGGTTTTAGGGTTTATGATTAGTTTATGATTTATGGTTTAGGGTTTAGGGTTATTTTAGTTTATGTTTAGTTTTACTTTATTTAGTTTGTTTCGTTTGTATTTTAGGTTTGTTTTTTATTACTTTTATAGTTAATTATTATTATTAGTTTATTAATTTTAGTTTTATTATTATTAGTTAGTTTAGTTAGTTATTAGTTAGTTTATTATTATTATTATTATTTAGTTTTTTAGTTTTATTAGTTTATTAATTAGTTAGTTTTAGTTTTTAGTTTAGTTTTATTAGTTTAGTTATTAGTTGTTAGTTAGCTATTATTAGATATTAATTATTATTTATTTAGTTTAGTTATTTATTACTTTATTATTATTAGTTAGTTATTTTAGTTTTATTAGTTATTAGTTTAGCTCTTAGTTTCTTTAGTTTATTAGTTAATTATTAGTTTATTAGTTAGTTATTAGTTTAGGTAAGATATTAGTTATTAGTTTATTAGTTTTTTTAGTATTATTAGTTAGTTAGTTTATTAGTTTTACTTTAGTTATTAGTTAATTATTTTATTTATTTTATTAGGTTTAGTTAGTTAAAATTATTAATTAGTTATTTGTTTATTAGTGTATTAGTTATTATTATTATAGTTATTATTATGATTATTGTTAGTTTATTAGTTAGTTATTAGTTTTAGTTAATATTAGTTTAAGTTTATTAGTTTATTTAGTTTATTTATTATTATTATTATTATGTTTATTATTAATTTAGTTAGTTTTCTAGGTTTATTAGTTTTAGTTAACTAGTTTTTTAGTTTATTAATTATTAGTTTAGTTTTTTTAGTTTTATTAGTTATTAGTTATTAGTTATATTATTTTATTTATTTAGTTTTAGTTATTATTAGATATTAGTTTAGTTATTATTATTATTAGTTATTAGTTAGTTAGGTTATTTATTAGTTAGCTAATTTATTATTATTTATTAGTTATTATTATTAATTTATTAGTTATTATTAGTTATTTAGTTTTAGTTAATTTTATTAGTTTATTAATTAGATAATTACTAGGTTTAGTTTTATTAATTTATTAGTGTAGTTATTTAGTTATTTAGTTTATTAATTTATTAGTTTTTATTAGTTAGTTAGTTTAGTTAGTTATTATTTACTTATTATTAGTTATTAGTTATTTTTATTAGTTTAGTTTATCAGTTATTAGGTTTAGGTCTTAGGTTTTAATTATTTATTATTTGTTAGTTATTTAGTTATTTGTTTTTTATTTAGTTATTAGCTTAGTTATTATTTTTTTCACTATTTTAATTATTAGTTAGCTATTAGTTTATTAGTTTTATTAGTTTTTAGTTTAGTTAGGTTATTAGTTAGTTTAGTTATTAAGTTTATTAGTTATTAATTACTGATTATTTTTTAGTTAGTTATTAGTTTTATTATTATTATTAGTTAGGTTATTATTATTAGTTTTAGTTATTAGTTTTATTAGTTAGTTTTTAGTTCTTAGTTATTAGTTTTAGTTATAGTTATTATGTTTAGTTTTATTATTAGTTTTTTAGTTAGTTAATCAGTCAGTTAGTTTAGATATTAGATTTTGTTTTATTTATTAGTTAGTTATTAGATTTTTATTATCTTTTTATTTATTAGTTATTAGTTATTAGTTAGTTGATTATTTTATTATTATTTATTAGTTAGTTTATTATATGTTTACTTTTAGTTTAGTTATTTTTATGTTTATTAGTTTAGTTATTTAGTTTATTATTATTAATTTTTTGTTTTAGTTATCATTAATTACTAGTTATTATTAGTTTATTACTTTATTAGTTTTATTAGGCTTCAATTTTTGTTAGTTATTAGTTTTAGTTATTATTTAGTTATTAGTTTAGTTTTTATTAATTATTAGTTATTAGTTTAGTTATTAGTTATTATTATTAGTTAGTTATTATAAGTTTTAATTATTAGTTTAGTTATTATTAGTTATTATTATTTATTAGTTATTAGTTATTTATGTTTAGTTATTAATTATTAGTTTACTTTAGTTTTTTTAGTTTAGTTTTTTAGTTATTTTTTTAATTTTAGTTATTATTATTTAGTTATTAGTTTTATTTAGTTTTATTAATTATTATTAGTTTTTTAGTTAGTTATTAATTTGTTAATTATATTAGTTAGTTAGTTTAGTTATTATTTAAGTTTTATTATTAGTTATTTAGTTATTATTAGTTTAGTTTTAGTTATTATTAGTTATTATTAGTTTTAGTTTATTAGGTTTATTATTTAGTTTATGTTTTAGTTTTTAGATTTTATTATTTATTAGTTATTAATTTAGTTATTATTATTAGTTTTAGTTTAGTTATTATTGGTTATTCATTATTTATTAGTTTTTTAGTTATTTATTTATTAGTTAATTATTTTATAAGTTATTAGGTTTAGTTATTAGTTTTATTAGTTTAATAGTTTTATTAGTTTATTATTTTATTATTATTATTTATTAATTAATAGTTATTAGTTTTAGCTTTCAGTTTATTAGTTTTATTTAATTATTATTAGTTAATTGTTAGTTTAGTTTTTAGTTTTAGTTTTAGATTTTATTATTTAGTTATTATTTATTAGTTAGTTAGTTAGTTTATTATTATTAGTTTTATTAGTTATTAATTTAGTTATTAGGTTTTATTAGTTTTATTAGTTTATTAGTTTATTAATTTTATTAGTTTTATTAGTTTTATTAGTTAGTTCATTATTTAGTTTTTTTGGTTTATTATTATTATTATTATTTAATTATTAGGTATTTAGCTAGTTATTATTAGTTATTAGTTTTAATTCATTAGTTATTTAGGTTTTATTAATTATTAGTTATTATTAGTTAGTTTTAATTTTAATTTTTATGTTTTTTAGTTTTTATTAGTTATTTGGTTTATATAGTTTTAGTTTTTAGTTTTTATTAGTTTTATTTAGTTATTAAGTTTTTTTAGTTAGTTTTATTTATTAGTTTATTATTATTATTAACATTATTATTATTATTATTATTATTAGTTAGTATTTATTTTATTAGTTAGTTTAGTTTATTATTACATTTATTTTTTTATTAGTTTATTCGTTATTAGTCACATTAGTTTAGTTTATTAGTTTGATTATTTTTATGTTTTATTATTATTAGGCTATTATTAGTTATTTTTATTATTATTAGTTAGTTAGTTTATTAGTTTATTAGTTATTTATTATTTATTAGTTATTACTTAGTTTTAGTTATTAGATAAGTTATTAGTTAGTTATTAGTTTATTACTTATTTATTATTTATTATTAGTTTATTAGTTTAGGTTTTTAGTTTTTATTAGTTATTATTATTAGTTAGTTTTTTAGTTTATTATTGGTTAGTTAGTTATTAGTTAGTTTTTAAGTTAGTTTTTTATCAGTTATTATTAGGTTTATTATTTATTATTTATTTGGTTTTAATTTTAGTTTTTAATTTATTAGGTTATTATTATTAGTTTTTAGGTATTATTATTAGGTTTTGATTATTATTATTAGTTATTAGTTATTATTATTTTTATTATTAGTTAGTTTTATTAGTTTAGTTTTTTATTTAGTTATTATTATTAGTTTTTAGTTAGTTTTTATTATTAGTTAGTTAGTTATTAGTTATTAGTTTAGTTATTTAGTTATTATTAGTTTAGTTATTATTTATATTGTGTTTATTTTTAGTTTTTTTTTTTAGTTATTATTAGTTAGTTAGTTATATTTATTATTGGTTAGGTTATTATTATTAGTTATTAGTTTAGTTTTATTAGTTATTTATTAGTTATAGTTAGTTTTATTATTAGTTATTATCATTTTATAATTTATTAGTTTAGTTTAATAAATATTTTATTAGTTAGTTATTATTAGTTTTATTAGTTAGTTATTAGTCTTTTAGTTATTAGTTTTATTATTTATTAGTTTTTTATTAGTTATTATTAGTTTTATTAGTTATTAGTTATTTAATTATTAGTTAGTTATTATAGTCATGATTATTATTAGGTTTTTTATTAATTATTAGTTTTTTATTTTTATTTTATTAGTTATTAGTTTATTAGTTATTAATAGGTATTAGTTTAGTTAATTATTATTATTTGTTAATCATTTTAGTTATCAATTATTATTAGTTATTGGTTTAGTTTTATTAGTTATTATTTTATTATTATTAGTTTTTAGTTTATTATTAGTTAGTTATTTATTTTATTAGTTAGTTTTAGTTATTAGTTATTACATTAGTTTTAGTTATTAGTATTATTATTATTATTATTATTATTATTATTATTATTATTATTATTATTATTATTATATAAGTTCAGTTTATTATGTTAGTTATTAGTTAGTTATTAGTTTTTTTTTTATTATTAGTTATTTTAGTTTTATAGTTTATTAATTTATTATTATTATTATTATTAGTTTAGTTTTTATTAATTATTTAGTTTATTATTAGTTATTAGTTATTATTATTAGCTAGTCAGTTAGTTTATTTATTAGTTATTTATTTAGTTTATTATTACTAGGTTTAAGTTTAGGTTTAGTTATTAATTAGTTTTAGATTAGTTATTTAGTTATTAGTTAGTTAGTTTAGTTAGTTTTTTTAGTTGTTAGTTTATTATTATTATTTACTTTATATTATTATTATTATTAGATAATTATAAGTTTTATTAGTTTAGTTTTATTAGTTTATTAGTTATTAGTTAATTATTATTATTATTAGTTATTAGGTTTTATTAGTTTAGTTATTTATTATTATTATTATTATTATTATTATTATTATTATTATTATTATTAGTTTTAGTTATTATTAATTGTATTAGTTAGTTAATTTATTAGTTTATTAGTTTATGTAGTTATTAGTTTAATTATTATTTTATTATTTAGCTAGTTATTATTAGGTTTACTTATTAGTTAGTTATTTATTTATTAGTTTTATTAGTTTAGTTATTAGTTAGTTATTATTAGTTATTTTGTTTAGTTATTTTACTTATTATTATTACTTTAGTTATTAGTTAGTTTATAATTTTATATTATTTTAGTTATTTAGTTTTATTAGTTTTTAGTTATTATTTGTTTTTTTATTAGTTTTTTAGTTATTATTAATTAGTTTATTATTATTAGTTTTACTAGTTTTAGTTTATTTATTAGTTATTAGTTTTATTAGTTTAGTTTTTTAGTTATGAGTTTATTGGTTATTAGTTTATTTATTTTAGTTATTACTTTTTATCATTAGTTGGTTTTTTTAGTTTATTAGTTAGTAATTATAGTTATTAGTTTATTATTATTAAATTTTAAGTTTATTAGTTATTAGTTAGTTAGCTTAGTTGTTAGTTTACTCTTATTTGTTTTTAGTTAGTGATTTAGTTTACTATTTATTTATTATTATTAGTTATTTATTATTTTAGTTATTAGTTGTTAGTTTATCAGTTATTTATTATTTATTATTAGTTATCTATTTTAGTTATTATTATTAGTTAATTATTAGTTAGTTTTATTATTAATTATTTATTTATTAGTTTATTAGTTTAGTTATTAGGTTTTATTAATTATTTAGTTTAGTTATTCTTATTAATTATTATTTATTAGTTACTAGTTTAGTTAAGAAGTTTATTATTTTTTAGTTTATTAGGTTTATTATTATTATTTATTAGTTTAGTTATTAGTTATTAGTTTATAGTTTTAGTTAGTTTTATTTATTTATTAGTTATTATTATTAGTTAGTTATTATAATTATATTAGTTTAGTTAGTTATTATTATTAGTTATTAGTTAGTTAGTTAGTTATTATTAGTTAGTTTTATTATTAGATTTTAGTTAGTTTTATTAGTTATTAGTTAGTTTATTATTAATTTATTATTAGTTTATTAGTTTAGGTTATTAGTTTTAGTTTATTAGTTTTTTTATTAGTTAGTTTAGTTATTAGTTAATTATTAGTTAATTATAAGTTATTTATTTTATTATTAGTTTTAGTTTTTAGTTTAGTTTATTATTATTAAGTTTATTAGTTTTTAGTTAGTAGTTTTATTAGTTTTTATTATTAGTTATTAGTTAATTAATTTTAATTCCATTTATTAGTTGTTATTATTATTTATTATTAGTTTAGTTATTTTAATAGTTTATTATTACTTATTAGTTTTTTTGTTATTATTATTAGCTTTTTAGTTTAGTTATTAGTTATTATTTTATTTAGTTTTTATTAGTTTTATTATTAGTTTATTAGTTTAGTTATTAATAGTTAGTTTTACTTTATTAGTTATTAAGTTTAGTTATTAGTTTAATTATTAATTTATTATTAATTTATTATTTTAGTTTTTAGTTAGTTATTTAGTTATTATTATTAGTTATTAGGTTAGTTAATATTAGTTTAGTTATTTATTAGTTTATTATTATTAGTGTTTAGTTATTAGTTTAGGTTATTAGTTAGTTAGTTTTTATTAGTTTATTAGTTTATTAGTTATTATTAGTTTTAGTTAGTTATTTATTAGTTAGTTAGTTTTATTAGTTTTTTATTATTAGTTTATTAGTATATTAGTTTGTTAGTTTTTTAGGCTTTATTAGTTATTAGTTTTATTTTAGTTATTAGGTTTTAGTTTATTAGTATAGGTTTAATTTTATTTTATTAGTTTTATTATTAGTTATTAGTTTTATTAATTTTATTAATTATTATTAGTTTATTAGTTTAGTTATATTATTATTTATTTATTATTATTAGTAGTTTTTAGTTAGTTATTTAGTTAGTTTTTATTAGTTTTAGATTTATTATTAGTTATTAGTATAGTTTATTTTAGTTACTAGTTTTGTTATTATTAGTTTATTAGATTTATTATTAGTTTTATTTTATTATTATTTTATTAGTTTAGTTATTTAGTTTAGTTAGTTTAGTTATTTTATTAGTTAATTAGCTTATTAGTTTATAATTATTCGTTATTATTATTAGTTATTTACTTTAGGTTATTTATTATTATTATTTATTAGTTTATTAGTTATTAGTTTAGTTTTTTTTAGTTATTAGTTATTATTAGTTATTAGTTTTAGTTAGTTATTTTATTATAATTTAGTTATTTAGTTTATTAGTTTATTAATAATTGGTTAGTTAGTTTTATTAGTTTAGTTAGTTAGTTATTATTTAGTTATTAGGTATTAATTATTAGATTATTAGTTTATTAGTTATTAATTTATATTAGTTAGTTAGTTTAATTAGTTTAGTTTAGTTTATTAGTTATTAGTTATTAATTATTAGTTATAGGTTTCAATTTAATTTAATTATTAGTTTTATTATTATTAGTTATTAGTTATTAGTTTAGTTAGTTATTAATTAGTTAGTTTAGTTTTAGCTAATTTAGTTTATTAGTTTTTATTAGTTCATTATTATTAGTTACTAATTAATTAATTAGTTATAATTTTAATTAGTTATTATTAATTATTTATTAGTTTAATTATTATTAGTTAGTTTTTAGTTTAATTTTATTAGTATTTTTAGTTATTAGCTAGTTTAGTTAATAGTTTTTAGTTAATTAGTTAGTTTAGTTATTGTGGTTTTTAGTTTTTATTCAGTTTAGTTTTAATTAGTTTGGTTTTATTATTATTATTAGTTTATTAGTTATTAGTTATTAGTTTATTAGTTTAGTTTATTTAGTTTTAGTTAGTTTATTAGTTTTTAGATTATTTATTATTTTATTAGTTTCTAGTTTATTAGTTAGTTATTATTAATTTAATTTTATTAGGTTATTTTAGTTTGTTTATTATTATTAGTTTTAATTAGTTAGTTTAGTTTTTATTTTATTAGTTTAGTTATTAGTTATTAGTTTATTTTTAGTTAGTTTTATTATTTGTTAGTTAGTTAGTTAGTTATTTGTTTATTTATTAGCTTTTTAGTTGTTACTTAGTTATTTAGTTTGTTTTAGTTTTCAGTTATTAGTTTTATTAGTTAGTTATTATTTTTTATTTTAGTTATTAATTATTTTAGTTTTATTTGTTTAGTTTATTAGTTATTAGTTTTTTTATTAGTTAGTTATTATTTTTAGTTTAGTTATTTAATTTTATTTTTATTAGTTTCATTATTAGTTTTATTAGTTTTTATTATCTCTTACTAGTTAGTTTTTTGGTTAGTTATTAGTTTAGTTTTATTAATAGTTATTATGGTTTTATTAGTTAATTATTAGTTTTGTTACTTTAGTTTATTAGTTATTAGTTATTAGTTAGTTTTATTAGTTATTATTATTATTTAGTCATTATTATTATTTTATTAGTTAGTTTGGTTTATTAGTTTTATTATTTTAGTTTATTAGTTATTATTAATTAGTTTTAGTTTTATTTTATTTATTAGTTATTGGTTATTAGTTTATTAGTTTATTAGTTATTAATTAGTTTTTATTATTATTAGTTAGTCATTATTAGTTATTAGTTATTATTAGTTAGTTATTATTAGTTAAATAGTTTTATTATTAGTTTTAGTTAGTTATTAGTTAGTTATTAGTTATTAGTTTATTAGCTTAAGTTAGTAGTTTAGTAATTATTAGCTATCAGTTTATTAGCTTATTAGGTTTAATTATTATGTTTTTATTTAGTTAGTTAGTTATTAGTTTTAGGTTAGTTTATTATTATTTAGCTAACTTTTAGTTATTTTTAGTTTATTAGTTTTAGTTTAGTTATTATTAGTTATTATTAGTTTTAGTTATTTAGTTTAGTTATTATTTATTATTAGTTATTAATTTAGTTATTAGCTTAGCTTTATTAATTATTAGTTTAGTTTATTAGTTATTATTAGTTATTAGTTATTAGTTATTAGTTTTTTTAGTCATTAGTTATTACTTATTAGTTAGTTATTAATTAGTTATTAGTTTTATTATTTTATAATTATCAATTTTTTGTTATTAGTTATTAGTTATTTATTATTTTTTTATTATTTAGTTAGTTATTACATTTTAGTTATTATTAGTTTAATTATTATTAATTTAATTATTATTAGTTTAGTTTATTAGTTTAGTTATTTAGTTTAGTTATTATTAGGTTTAGGTTTTTAGTTATTATAGTTTTTAGTTTAGTTTAATTATTAGTTTAGTTAGTTTTATTAGTTATTATTACTAGTTATTAGTTTTAGTTATTAATTAGTTATTATTAGTTATTAGTTATTAGTTTAGTTATTATTATTAGTTATTAATTAGTTATAATTATTAGTTTATTAGTTTATTAGATTTAGTTTTATTATGAGTTTTTTAGTTTTATTATTTATTAATTTATTATTATTAATATTATTAGTTAGTTTATTTTTAGTTTAGTTATTAGTTTTTAGTTAGTTAGTTTATTATTATTAGTTTTTTATTTAGGTTTAGTTATAAGTTATTAGTTTATTATTTTACTTTATTAGTTTTTAGTTATTTAATTTATTGGTTATTAGGTTTAGTTATTAGTTAGTTTTTAGTTTTATTATTAGTTTATTAGGTTTTAGTTAGTTAGTTATTAGTTTAGTTTTAGTTAGTTTAATTAGTTTATTAGTTTAGTTATTAGTTTATTAGTTAGTTATTAGTTTTATTATTAAGTTTATTAGTTTTAGTTTTAGGTTTAGTTATTAGTTATTAGTTTTATTAGGTTTTAATTTAATTATTATTATTAGTTTAGTTATTATTAGTTATTAGTTAGTTATTTATTACTTATTAGTTTTTTTTTTGTTTTATTAGTCATTTAATCATTAGTTTTATTAGTTAGTTGTTAGTTTTATTTAATAGTTAGTTTTAGTTAGTTAGTTAATTTATTAGTTTTTATTAGTTAGTTTGTTATTATTAATTATTAGTTTTTATTAGTTTAGTTATTTATTAGTTAGTTTAATTAGTTTATTAGTTATTAGCTATCAGTTATTAATTAGTTATCAGTTAGTTATTATTAATTATTAGTTTAATTAGTTATTAGCTTTTAGTTTTATTATTTTTATTCGTTAGTTATTAGTTATTATTATTTAGTTTAGTTTATTATCTTATTAGTTTTTAGTAGTTTAGTTATTTATTATTAGTTTTTTATTTATTAGTTTTATTAATTATTAGTTATTATTAATTATTATTAGTTATTAGTTTCAGTTTAGTTATTTGGTTTTTAGTTAGATCTTAGTTTAGTTTATTTTAGTTTAGTTTATTTTAGTTAGTTATTAGTTAGTTTTTAGTTTAGCTATTTCATTTAGTTAGTTATTAGTTTAGGTTTTATTGGTTATTATTAGTTAGTTTAGTTTATTAGTTTTTAGTTATTAGTTTATTACTCTCTTAGTTTAGTTTTAATTGTTGTGAGCTTTAGTTAGTTAATTTTTAGTGATTATTATTAATTAGTAATAGTTATTAGTTTATTATTAGTTATTATTAGTTATTAGGTTTTATTTTATTATTAGCTTTAGTTTATTAGTTTATTAATTTTATATTATTAGTTTTATTAGTTTAGGTTTAGTTACTAGTTTAGTTATTTATTAGTTTTTATTAGTATTTATTATTTATTATTATTAGGTTATTAGTTATTATTAGTTAGTTATTAGTTATTAGTTATAAGTTAGTTTTATTAGTTATTAGTTTAGTTTATTAATTTAGTTATTTAGTTTTTTTTAGTTATTTAGTTTTATTAGTTATTAGTTTTAGTTTATTAGTTTTTATTAGTTTTAGTTAGTTTATGTTATTATTTAGTTATTAGTTTAGTTATTTAGTTTCAGTTATTATTAGTTATTAGTTTAATAGTTTTATTTGTCTAGTTATTAGTTTATTAGTTTTAGGTTTAGTTAGTTAGTTAGTTTTAATTAATTTAGTTAGTTTTTCCTTTATTATTATTATTTGTTAGTTTAGTTATTATTAGTTTATTAGTTTAGTTTTTATTAGTTTTTAGTAAATAGTTTATTAGTTTAGTTAGTATTAGTTTTTAGTTATTATTATTAGTTATTAATTTAGGTTTATTAGTTAGGTTTTTTAGTTAGCTAATTATTAGTTAATTAGTTTACTAGTTTAGTTCATAGTTAGTTATCATTAGTTATTATTAGTTATTAGTTTATTAGTTTATTAGTTTAGTTTTTATTGTTAGTTTATTAAGTTTATTAGTTCTTTAGTTTATAGTTTTATTAGTTTAGTTAGTTTTTGTTAATTAGTTAGTTATTTAACTTTAGTTATTATTTATCTTAGTATTATTAGTTTATTATTAGTTATTAGTTATTATTATTAGTTTATTAGTTTAGTTATTAGTTAGTTTTTAGTTTATTATTAGTTAGTTTTTTTTGTTTTAGTTATTATTAGTTAGTTTTTTTAGTTATTAGTTTAGTTATTTTATTAGCTTTTTAAGTTTTTAGTTAGTTTTTATTATTAGTTATCATTATTAGTTTATTAGTTTTAGTTATTAGGTTTTCATTATTAGGTTTATTAGTTTGGTTAGTTAGTTATTTAGTTATTATTATTATTATTTTAGTTTTATTATTAGTTATTTGGTTAATTAGTTTTAGTTTATTAGTTTATTAGTTTATTAGTTTTTTAGTTATTAGTTTATCATTAGTTTTACTTAGTTATTAGTTTTATTTAGTAATTGGTTATTAGTTAGTTTTTAGTTTATTAGTTTTATTAGTTTTTTAGTTTATTATTATTAGTTATATTTTTATTTGCTTATTTGTTTTAGTTTTATTATTATTAGTTAGTTAGTTACTAGTTTAGTTTATTATTATTATTTGTTAGGTTTTTAGTTTTATTAATTTATTAGTTAGTTAGTTTTAGTTTTTAGTTTAATTTTTATTAGTTTAGTAATTTATTAGCTTATTATTATTAGTTTTATTAGTTTAGTTAGTTATTTTAGTTTTCATAGTTATTAGTTTAGTTATTATTATTTTTAGTTTATTAGTTAGTTATTAGTTTAGGTTTAGTTATTAGTTATTAGTTTTTTAGTTTTATTAGAATTATTAGTTAGTTAGTTTATTAGTTTTACTTTAGTTATTAGTTTATTAATTTATTTGGTTTATTAGGTTTAGTTAGTTAGTTTAGCTAGTATTTTTAATTATTATTATTTATTATTAGTTTATTTATTATTAGTTTTTATTATTATACTTATTATTATTATTATTATTAGTTAGTTAGTTAGTTTATTAGTTAGTTATTACTTAGTTATTAGTTTTAGCTATTATAGTTTTATTTTATTAGTTTATTTAGTTTATTAGTTAGTTATTAGTTTAGGTTTAGTTATTAGTTATTAGTTTATTAGTTTTATTAGTATTATTAGTTAGTTAGTTTATTAGTTTTACTATAGTTATTAGTTTATTAATTTATTTGGTTTATTAGGTTTAGTTAGTTTTATTAATTATTATTATTTATTATTAGTTTATTTATGTATTAGTTTTTATTATTATACTTATTATTATTATTATTATTATTATTATTATTATTAGTTTATTATTAGTTATTAGTTAGTTATTAGTTTTAGCTATTATTAGTTTTATTTTATTAGTTTATTTTGCTTAGTTATTAGTTAGTTAGGTTATTATTATTAGTTTTAGCTTGAGTTGTTAGTTTAGTAAGTTTTTATAGGTTTATTAGTTTTAGTTAGTTAGTTTTTTGGTTTATTAGTTATTAATTTAGTTTTGTTTAGTTTTAGTAGTTATTAGTTATAAGTTATTAGTTTTAGTTGGTTATTAGTTTATTAGTTTGATTAGATTAAGTTATTTTATTTATTTTGTTTTAGTTATTATTAGATATTTGTTTAGTTATTATTATTATTAGTTATTAGTTTTAGTTGGTTAATTTATTATTAGTTAATAGTTATTATTATTAGTTTTTTAGTTAGTTAGTTAGTTAGTTAGTTTAGTTATTAGATTTAGTTTTATTTATTAGTTAGTTATTAGGTTTTTACTATTTTTTTATTTATTACTTATTAGTTATTAGTTTGTTTACTATTTTATTATTAGTTATTAATTAGGTTATTATTAGTTTAGTTTTAGTTTAGATTTTATTTTTAGTTTTATTAGTTAGTTTTATGTTTATTGATTTATTTATTTAGTTTATTATTATTAGTTTTTAGTTTTAATTATTATTAGTTATTAGTTATTGTTAGTTTATTAGTTGATTAGTTTTATTAGGTTTAGGTTTTAGTTAGCTATTACTATTAGTTTTTATTTAGTTATTAATTTAGTTTTTATTAATTGTTAGTTATTAGTTTAGTTATTATTTATTATTAGTTAGTTAGTTATTATTAGTTTTTAGTTAGTAGTTTTATTTATCAGTTTAGTTATTATTAGTTATTAGGTTTTTATTAGTTATTAGTTAGTTGGTTAGTTTAGTTATTTATTAGGTTATTATTAGTTAGTTATTATTATTTATTAGTTATTAGTTATTAGTTTAGTTATTATTTATTTTTTTTAATTAGTTATTAGTTATTAGGTTTAGTGTTTTAGTTTTTATAAATTTATTATCTTAGTTCTTTTTTAGTTTTATTATTAGTTATTAGTTTAGTAATTAGTTTGTTATTATTAGTTATTAGTTTTAGTTAGTTATTATTAGTTAGTAAGTTTTTATTTTTTATTATTAGTAATTAGTTATTATTTTATTAGTTTATTATTATTAGTTATTAGTAGTATTATATTATTAGTTTTATTATTAGGTTTTATTTATTATGTTATTTTTTAATATTAATTATTAGTTTAATTTTATATTAGTTATTATTATTACTTTTATTATTAGTTATTAATTTTCTTAGTTATTAGTTTAGCTACTATTAGTTAGTTAGTTTTTAGTTATTAGTTATTAGTTTTTAGTTAGTTAATTATTTATTTTTAGTTAGTTAGTTATTAGTTTTTAGTTAGTTATTATTTTAGTTATTATTTGTTAGTAATTAATTTATTAGTTTATTATTAGTTATTAGTTTTTAGTTAGTTAGTTTTAGTTAGTTAGATTAGTTTTTTTAGGTTATTTAGTTTTTTAGTTTAATTATTAGTTTAGTTACTAGGTTTTTATTTCATTATTAATTATTAGTTTTTAGTTCTTAGTTTATTAGTTATTGTTAGGTTTAGTTATTAGTTATTTTATTAGTTAGTTTTAGTTAGTTTTATTATTATTATTAATTAATTATTAATTATTATTAATTTTATTTATTAGTTAGTTTTAGTTTATTAGGTTTTATTAGTTATTATTAGTTTTAGTAATTATTAGTCATTAGTTAGTTTAGTTAGTTACTTATTAGTATTAGTTATAAGTAATTTTTATTATTAGTTATTATTATTAGTTTTATTAGTTTAGTTTTATTATTATTAGGTAGTTAGTTAATCGTTTATTAGTTTTTAGTTTATTAATTTAGTTATTATTAGTTACTTTAGTTATTAGTTTATTAGTTTAGTTTATTAATTTTTATTAGTTATTATTAGTTATTATTAGTTATTAGTTTTAGTTATTAGGTTTTTGTTTAGTTAGTTTTATTAGTTATAATTTATTATTATTATTAGTTAGTTTACTTATTAGTTTATTTTATTATTATTTAATTGTTTTGTTTAGTTTAGTTATTAGTTTTCATTTATTATTTATTAGCCAGTTATAGGTTATTAGTTATTATTAGTTAGTTAGTTTTATTTGTTATTTATTATTTAGTTTATTAGTTTTAGTTATTGTAGTTATTAGTTAGTTATTATTTTAGTTATTAGTTATTATTTTAGTTTAGTTAGTTTTTTAGTTAGTTTATTTAGTTTTAATTACTATTATTTATTTATTAGTTTTATTAGTTTCATTTAATTTTTTAGTTTAGTTTTAATTAGTTAAATTAGCTTTAGTTTTTTTAGTTTTTATTAGTTATTTATTTAGTTAGTTAGTTATTAATTATTATTAGTTTTTTATTAGTTAGTTATTAGTTAGTTAATTTTATTAGTTAGTGTAGTTATTATTTAGTCATTATTATTAGTTATTTAGATATTATTAGTTCAATTTCTAATTATTTTTTGTTATTAGTAGTTTTAAGTTTATTAGGTTTACTATTTAGTTTATGTTTTAACTTTTAGGATTTATTATTTATTAGTTATTATTATAAGTTTTAGTTTAGTTATTATTAGTTATTTAGTTTAGTTAGTTTATTAGTTTAGTAGTAAATTAGTTAGGTTTTATGAGTTATTCATTATTTATTAGTTTATTAGCTTTTTAGTTATCTCTTTATTAGTTATTAGTTTTATTAGTTTATTAGTTTTATTAGTTTTATTAGTTTATTATTATTAGTTATTAGTTATTAGTTATTAGTTGTGGCTTGTAGTTTATTAGTTTTATTTAATTAATATTAGGTAGTTTTTAGTTTAGTTTTAGGTTTTTATTATTTAATTATTATTTATTAGTTAGATAGTTTATTAGTATTAGTTTTATTAGTTATTAGTTTAGTTCGTATGTTTTATTAGTTATTTGTTTATTAGTTTATTAGTTTTGATTATTTTTATTTGTTTTCTTAGTTAGTTTATTATTTAGTTTTTTAGGTTTCATTATTATTCTTATTTAGTTATTAGGTTTTTAGCTTGTTATTATTAGTTATTAGTTTTAATTTATTAGTTATTTAGGTTTTATTAATTGTTAGTTATTATTAGTTAGTTTTAATTTTAGTTTTTAGTTTTTTTTAGTTATTATTATTAGTTATCAGTTATTTATTTTTTAGTTTTTATTAGTTTTATTTAGTTATTAAATTTTTTTGTTAGTTTTATTTATTAGTTTATTATTATTATTATTATTATTATTATTATTATTATTATTATTATTATTATTATTAATTAGTTAGTTAGTTAGTTAGTTTTTATTTTATTAGTTAGTTTAGTTTATTAATTTGATTAGTTTTTAGTTTTATTATTTTAGGTTTATTATTATTAGTTTATTATTAGTTATTTTTATTATTATTAGTTTTATTAGTTTTATTAGTTATTATTTTTTGGGTTTAGTTTATTAGATAGTTATTGTTAATTATTAGTTTATTAGTTTTAGTTATCAGTTTTTATTAATTATTATTATTATTATTAGTTACTTTTTAGTTTATTATTAGTTAATTAGTTATTAGCTTGTTTTTAGGTTAGTTTTTTATTAGTTACTATTAGGTTTATCATTTATTAGTTTTTAGGTTTTAATTTTAGTTTTTAATTTATGTGTTTATTATTATTATTAGCTTTTAGATATTATTATTAGGTTTTGATTATTATTATTAGTTTTATTAGTTATTAGTTATTAGTTTAGTTTTTTATTTAGTTATTATTATTAGTTTTAGTTAGTTAGTTATTAGTTTAGTTATTTAGTTATTATTAGTTTAGTTATTATTATTAGTTATTAGGTTTTAGTTAGTTATTATTAGTTTTAGTTATTAGTTAGGTTATTAGTTTATTATTAGTTATTAGTTTAGTTTTATTAGTTATTTATTTTTTATAATTAGTTTTATTATTAGTTATTATTATTTTATTATTTATTAGTTTAGTTTAGTATCATTATTATTAATAAGTTAGTTATTAGTTTTTGTAGTTATTAGTTTTATTATTATTTATTTCTTTTTTATTTATTTATTCATTTATTTATTTATATTATTTTTGGGAAAAATGAGGGCCACACCTAGCACTTCATTAAAAAGGATTAGTTACAAATATAACCAAGGGGTTATAATGGAAACTGATCTGTAAAGCTACAGCCAAAATAGCTTAAGACAAAAATGCCAATGATAAAGAAATAAATACAGAATGGGAGATGAGAGGGAAAAGCACAAAAATAATTTTAAAGAGAAAGTGAGCTCAGTAATCCAATAATAGTTACAAAATCCAAATGCTATCTAAATGTAACATCCGTAAGCTCGACCAGAGAAAAAAAAGGGACATTGTCCTGTAGATCTAGATTGCTTGACACATTTGATAAGCTGAAAGTATATGGCACCCGTGAAAATGGAAACCAGAAGAAGATAACATGTATAACACAGAAGACAACAAGCTCCAGGAGACACAAGATAGTCGGTTGAGCTTAGTAGTGTAGTGGATCTCATCATAGCTCACCAAAAAGAGAGTCCCAGCTAATAGATGAGTAAGAAATTTATAAGGGCAAACAGGGACAGAAGAAAAGAAGAAATAGCAGCTAAGGTAGAGCATAATATAAGTTTTTAATGTGATCCAGCATCCCATGTTTGAAGTTCCATCTCCATGTTTTCTGCTTAATAGCAAAATGTATGCTTTGAGTCAGCATATTAAAATTGTTGATCGAGTCATTGAAAATTATGTTGTTCCTTTCCTTCCATATATAATGTACTATAATGTGAATAGATAAAGTGTAGAAGTTCATGGAAATAATGCAAGGCATAGTGTTGGAATGATCGAGGACTTCTTGTAGGTTGCATGAAATAAGAAAGAATTTTCCATCCAGAATACAGTTTTGGAAAAGAGCATCAGAGTGAGGACACTCAAAAAATAAATGAAAATGAGATTCCATTCCATCAGCATAGAAAACACATAAATGATTTGTGTTTATGCCTCCATGAATCAAAATATCTTTTATTTTGAGACCCAATGAGAATTTTCCAGAAAGTGATGGAGAACTTAAGGGAATAACCTTTGAACTAGAGATATGCACTCTAGGCACGTTTCTCCATATTGTCATAATCAAAATAGTTGGTGGATTTGTGAGAGTAAGAGCTTCTGCCTCTCCAAAGACAAACCTCATTGCTTCTTTCAATAGATATGTTTAAATTGATTGAATGAAATCTACTAGAGTATTAGGATTAAAGTTCAGAATCCAACACCAGTTTTGGAGAATTTCACAAAGCTTAGTGTGAATCTGGTAAGAGAACTAGTTGAAGATTAGGTTTCCAAATCATTCAAACAAGGAGAAACCATTGAGCCAAGGGTCAAAATAGAATAGGAGAGGGCTATTAGTGGTTACCTTAAGAGTGATGTATTTCGTAGTTCTGCTTACCATTTGTAGTAGACATTTCCCGAAAGGAGAAAGGTTGGGTCTCATTATTACCCAAAGGGAGCCATAGTATCTCCAACACTAGTTACTAAAGAGAGAATCAAAATTTTAGTATCTCCAAATGATCTTAGATTTGCACATAAGATTTATAATATCCAAGTTGGGATGGCACAAACTACCATAGAATTTAGGTTTAGTAGTAGTATTCCAAGTGATAATGTGAAGTTTCCTTTCAGCCCCATTATTGTGTAGAAAATTATTGATGACGGAAGAAAGCTTCTTCATGATTCTCTTATGGATGATGGTAGAATAGAACCAATAGTATAGATAGCTGCAAATGGTGTATTTAATGAGTTGAAGCCTCCGAGCCATAGAAAAGAGTTTTTGTTTCCAAAGAGATAACCAGTTCAAGAATTTATCCATAATTTTTGAGCACTCAGATGCTTTAAGCTTAGAGGAGATTATAGTGACTCCAAGGTAGTTCCAAGAGAGATTCTTGAGGCTAAAGCCACTAATCTGACAAATTTGCAGTTGTATTTGTGCTCCAACAAGTTTGGAAAAGAGATAGATATGGGAACATATAAGTTAGAAGCTATAGAGAATGCATGAAAAGCTGAGGTAAGATAGGTTATATTTTCAACATCAGCTTTGCCAAATATTAGAATATCATCAGCATAAATTAGATGAACTAAGTTTCTTTCAATGCAAAAGAGTTAGAGCCAATATCAACTTTTTGAGAGTCTAAGAGCCTGGAAAGAGCATCCATAATAATAGCAAAAAGATAAGGTTATAGGGGGCAGCCTTGCCTTAGACCTGAGATAGTTTGGAAGTATCTATTTATTTCATTATTAATAATGATAGAAAAAGGAACATGTGTTGTGCAAGCTTTGATCCATTTAATGTATGAAGGGGGGTAACCCAGGCTTTCCATTCTAGCAAATAAGAAGTTATAGTTGACTTTGTCGAAGGCTTTCATAAGGTCAATTTTAGCACAAAATCTTTTTGGAGATGAAGTAGAGTTAAATCCATACAATAATTCATTTGCTAAGATGATATTATCAGTAATGTCTGAGCCAGAAATAAAAGCAGCCTATGCAGGATGAATGATGGAAGGTAGAACACATTTAAGTCTGTCTTAAAGGAGTTTAGCAATAACCTTGTAAATGGTATTGCATAGAGAAAGCTGGCTGTAATCATTAAGAGTCTGAGCATGATGAACTTTGGGTATAATTGTGATAGCAGAATGTTTTACTCTATTTGGAAGAGTCAATATGCTAAAAAGTGTTTGATAGCTTGTAGATAAAAGGGTCCAGTAATGATCTAGGTATCTTTGAGAACTTAGAAGTGAATCCATCAGGCCCAAGCACTTTATCAGATCTAATGTTGAAGAAACCTTCTTTTATTTCTTCATCACATAAGGGAAGAATGAAGTTATCATATTCAGAGGGGTTGAGGGTGCAGTTAACAGGTAAGGTCATGGTCTTACTGGAGATGGAGATAGACTCAGTGTTGAGTATGTTTGAGAAAAAAGAAATGGCCTCTCTAGCAATACCCTCTTGAGTATAAATGATGGAATTGTTGCTTGTAATCTCCCTCAAATGGTTTCTTTTATTCCATGTTCTAATTTTTTTAAACAGAAATTTAATATTATCTTTACCTTTTGAAAGCCAAGCACATTTAGCCCTCTATTTAGCCCATTTGCTTTTAAAAAAAAGAGCTTCTTGAAGTTGTCTTTGAATGATAGAATCCTTATCTAGAAGGACTTTATGGAGTGGTTGATGTTCCAAGAGGCACATGATATCTTCCTGCTGTGCTTTAAGGTGAGTAATGTAATTATACATATTGTTATAGGAGTTCCATTTCCATTTGAGGAGAGCCTCTTTAAAATTTTTTAGTTTGTTACAAAAAGAAAAAATAGGATCACCAATTACAGGATGATTCCAGGAGTTAGCAATAAGGTAGTAGAAATCTTGGCATAGGCTCTAATAGTTTTATACATAAATCTGCACTTAAGGGCAGTGACATTGCCAAGATAGAGAAAAATGAGAGAGTGATCAGAAGTGAGTGGTTTTGATACTTTAAAATGAGAGAGAGAGAGAGAGAGAGAGAGAGAGTATGAATTCATCCAAGTGTCATTACAGAAAGCTCTATCCAAAAGGCACCTGATAGGGTTCTTCGATTATTGATTGTACCAACTGTATGATAAACTGGAATTAGGGAGCTCCAAAAGACTTGAGTTGTAGATATAAGAATTGAAGTCTGTAAGCTTGCATGGGATAGGAGGAGAGCCACTTAATTTTTCTTTATGCTTCATGATGCAATTGAAATCCCACAAAACTACCCACCACTCAATAATAGAGGAAGCAAGGTTAGTGATTAATTTCCAGAGGTCTTTTCTCGCCTATCAACATATACAAAAAAGTAAGAAAGTCGATAGTACTAGAGAAGGTAATCCAACCATGAATGAACTGAGCTTGAGTCTGTAATTCTGTATAAGAGATGGTGGTAGAGTTCCACTTAAACCAAATGCGTCTATTAGGAGTAGAGTCAATGTTGTCCAGATTGCCTTCATCAGAGAATAAGTAGAATTGTCTATGGTTGACTTGATCAGAGATATGAGAGGATTGGAGTTTGGTCTCCAAAAGGCAAATAAGGTCAATCATGTTGTTTCTAATAAGATTTCAATAGTCAATAATGTGAACATCACAATTAAAACCAAGAACATTCCAAGAGAGGATATTTGGATAGAACATATGTTATTGTTTTGATTAGGAGGAGCCTCCCTTGGGCTAACCTTTCTTAGGTTTTAGGGTCATGAACTAAGAGGAAGAAGAAGAAGAGGAGACATTTGATTTAAGGGCATGATTAAGATCTATGGAATTATAGGGGAGCTTGTCAGAGCTTGACTCCTTATTTGCAGATTCATTCATGTGGGTAGGCTTTTCCAAGGGCATAGAGGAAGAGGTGTCCTTCGAATTAGTGGGGGACTCTTCAACAATAGAACTCATGATGTTAGATAGATTAGATGTGGTGATGTTGAGGTTTGGGGCAGTGGAGGGTGTTTGATGTGCTAGAGATTGGTAGGTTTGGGTGTGACAGCTATGGCTGCGATTAGATCTGGTGCATTGCGTTTCTCAGAGCTTTTATGGGTGAGGGTGGTAGAGGAGGGTTTATGGTTAAAGAGTTTAGGGCAATTAGGACGGTCATGACCAAAGGTGTTGCAATCACGATAAGGAGATGGCCACCATTCATATATGATTGGTTGAAGGATGTCTTTTCCCTTAACTGATATAGTAATGAAATCAGGGAGGGTGGTAGCAATGTCAATCTGAATAGATACTCCAGCATAGATGAGGTGGGTACCTTTGGCCTTAAGGGGGTCCACTGTAAGGGGATTCTTATTTTACTTGCGATTTAAAAAAATGCTAGTTTTAGACCAACAACATAGAGGGAGATTAGGGAACTTAACCCAGATAGGGACCTCTTTCAAGTCCTCCTTGATGGGCTTGAAATCTATAGACCACCTTTTAAAGATGAATGGTTTGCCATAGATAAACCAAGGCCCGTCGGCTAGAACCATATCCATATCTTCAGCAAAATTAAATTTGAAAAGGAAAAAACCCTCCACAAGTGAAATGAGTTCAAAAATACTTTGAAGCTTCCATAATTTGTTGATGGCTTAGAGAAGGTTACCATAGAAAGGAAGCTTACCCAAGACATATCCAACCAAGGCTAGATTGCATTATTTTGAGCCTTCCTCAACCTCCTCATCCTAAAAAGATACTCTATCTTCAGAATAAGGGATGTAAGAAAGGTTTAAGTTAGAGGGCTAAGGGCATGGGAGGATAGAAACCCTTTCCACTTTAAGTAGTCATGCCAAGAGGGGGGTGATAGGAAGAAGCGAATAGTGGGGGGGAATGTCGGGGAAGCCATCATCACCAGCCAAAACCAAAAGGGAGATTAGTAAGGTAGGAGAGAGTAGATGTCAAGGGGATGAGGAAACAAGGAGGCTACGGGTGAGGAGAGCGACGAAAACCATTGCAAAGCTTGCATAAGAAATCTAAATTATCATTGCTTAGTTTTTTAGTTAGTTATTAGTTTTTATTAGTTATTATTAGTTTTAGTTTTCAGTTATTATTAATGAGTTATTATTTATTTATTATTTATTTATTAGTTTTTTATAGTTATTATTATTATTATTAGTTATTAGTTTTATTTTTATTAGTTATTAATTTATTAGTTATTAATTATTATTAGTTTATATTATTATTATTATATTATTAGTTATTATTGGTTATTATTAGTTTTTATTTTATTATTATTATTTATTAGTTAATTTATTTTTATAAATTTTTTAAGTTAATAAATTTTATTTTATAGTTAGTTTTAGTTATTAATTATTATTATTAGTTTTATTATTATTATTATTATTATTATTATTACTACTAAGTTTAGTTTAGTGGGTTATTAGCATTTTTTGTTATTATTAGGCTATTTTATTAGTTATTTTAGTTTTATAGTTTATTAGTTTATTTTTATTAGTTACTTACTTATTATTAGTTACTTATTTAGTTTAGTCATTAGTTAATTATTTAGTTTATTATTATTAGGTTTAAGTTTAAGTTTAGTTATTAGTTAGTTTTAATTTAGTTATTTAGTTATTAGTTAGTTAGTTTAGTTAATTTTTTTGGTTAATAGTTTATTATTATTAGATACTTTTTATTATTATTAATATTATTTATTAATTATTATTCATTTAGTTTATTATTAGTTTTATTAGTTTATTAGTTTATTAGTTATTAGTTAGTTATTATTATTATTACTTATTAGATTTTATTACTTTAATTATTTTATTATTATTATTATTATATTATTTAGTTATTATTAGTTATATTAGTTAGTTAGTTAGTTAGTTGATTATTTAATTAATTTATTTAGTTAGTTATTATTAGTTTTATTTATTAGTTAGTTATTTAGTTATTAGTTTTATTAGTTTAGTTATTAGTTATTATTATGTTATTATTAGTTATTTAGTTTAGTTATTTTACTTATTACTCTTAGTTTACTTATTAGTTAGTTTATTATTTTATTATTATTTTAATTATTTAGTTATTTAGTTTTATTACTTCACAGTTATTATTAGTTATTTTTATTAGTTTTATTAGTTTTATTAGTTATTATTAGTTAGTTTTATTATTCTTAGTTTATTAGTTTTAGTTTATTTATTTGTTATTAGTCTTATTAATTTAGTTTTTTATTTAGTAGTTATTATTAGTTTAGTTATTAGTATAGTTTTTAGTTATTATTAGTTTAGTTATTAGTTTATTTGTTTTTTAGTTATTAGTTTTTATTATTAGTTAGTTTTTTTAGTTTATTAGTTAGTTATTGTAGTTATTAGTTTATTATTATTATTTTTAAGGTTTATTAGTTATTAGTTTTGTTAGTTTAGTTTTATTAGTTCTTAGTTAGTTATTTAGTTTATTATTTAGGTATTATTATTAGTTATTTATTATTATTAAATTTTTTTATTTTAGATATTAGTATTAGTTTATTAGTTATTTTTATTATTAGTTATTTATTTTAGTTATTATTATTAGTTAATTATTAGTTAGTTTTATTATTAATTAATTATTTATTAATTTATTAGTTTAGTTAGAAGTTTTATTAGTTATTTAGTTTAGTTATTTTTATTAGTTATTAGTTTAGTTTATTAGTTTGTTGTTTTTTTTAGTTTATTAGATTTATTATTATTATTTATTAGTTTAGTTATTAGTTATTAGTTATTAGTTATAGTTAGTTTTAGTTAGTTATTTATTTATTTATTAGTTATTATTATTAGTTAGTTATTATTTTATTAGTTTATTATTAATTATTATTAGTTATTAGTTTGGTTTATTAGTTAGCTATTATTATTAGCTTTTAGTTGGTTAGGTAGTTATTATTAGTTAGTTATTATTATTAGATTTTATTTTCTTTATTAGTTTTCAAGTAAATTTTATTAGTTATTAGTTAGTTAGTCAATTATTAATTTGTTATTAATTTATTAGTTTAGGTTATTAGTTTTAGTTTATTAATTTTTTTATTAATTAGTTTAGTTATTAATTTTAGTTTTTAGTTTAGTTTATTATTATTAGTTTTAATATTATTATTAATATTAGTTTATTAGTTTATTAGTTTTAGGTCTAGGTTTATTAGTTTTTAGTTTCTAGTTTTATTATTTTATATATTTAATTATTAGTTTACTAGTTTTTAGGTTTTTTAGTTAATTATTATTATTATTATTATTATTTACTATTATTTTAGTTATTTTATTAGTTTATTATTAGTTATTAATTAGTTTATTATTATTAGTTTTTAGTTTAGTTATTAGTTATTAGTTTATTTAGTTTTTATTAGTTTTATTACTAGTTTATTAGTTTAGTTTTTATTAGTTAGTTTTAGTTTGTTAGTTATTAGGTTTAGTTATGAGTTTAGTTAGTTTTATTAGTTAGTTTATTAGTTTATTATTTTTATTTTTAGTTTTTTATTTAGTTATTATTATTAGTTATTAGGTTAGTTATTATTAGTTTAGTTATTTATTATTTATTATTAGTTATTAGTTATTATTAGTTAGTTTTTAGTTATTAGTTAGTTAGCTTTTATTAGTTTATTAGTTTATTAGTTTTAGTTAGTTATTTATTTGTTAGTTAGTTTTATTAGTTTTTTATTATTAGCTTATTAGTTTCTTAGTTTTTTATCATTAGTTTGTTAATTTTATTAGTTAGCTTTTATTAGTTATTAGTTTTATTTTAGTTATTAGGTTTTATTTTTTAGTTTAGGTTTAGTTTTAGTTTTATAAGTTTTATTATTAATTATTTAGTTAGTTATTAGTTTTATTAATTTTATTAATTATTATTAGTTTATTAGTTTAGTTATATTATTATTTAGTTATTATTATTATTAGTATTTAATTAGTTATTTAGTTACTTATTATTTGTTAGTTATTAGTTTATTAATTTAGTTAGTATTAGTTATTAGTTAGTTAGTTTAGTTAATTATTAGTTTTTTATTATTAATCAATTAGTTATTAGTTTATTAGGTTATTAGTTTAATATTTTAGGTTTATTATTAGTTTATTATTATTTTATTATTAGTTTATATTAATTAGTTTATTAGTGTTGTTATTAGTTAGTTTATTAATTTATTAGTTTATTATTATTTTATTATTAGTTTAGCTTTTATTTTTAGTTTTATTAGTTAGTTTTATGTTTATTGATTTAGTTATTTAGTTTATTATTATTAGTTTTTAGTTTTAATTATTATTAGTTCTTAGTTATTGTTAGTTTATTAGTTGATTAGTTTTATTAGGTTTAGGTTTTAGTTAACTATTAGTATTAGTTTTTATTTAGTTATTAATTTAGTTTTTATTAATTATTAGTTATTAGTTAGTTATTTTTAGTTTTTAGTTATTAGTTTTAATTATCAGTTTAGTTATTATTAGTTATTAGGTTTTTATTAGTTATTAGTTAGTTGGTTAGTTTAGTTATTTATTAGGTTATTATTAGTTAGTTATAACTATTTATTAGTTATTAGTTATTAGTTTAGTTATTATTTATTTTTTTAATTTGTTATTAGTTATTAGTTTTTTAGTGTTTTAGTTTTTATAAATTTATTGCCTTAGTTATTTTTTTTAGTTTTATTATTAGTTATTAGTTTAGTAATTAGTTTGTTATTATAAATTTATTAGTTATTAGTTAGTTGGTTAGTTTAGTTATTTATTAGGTTATTATTAGTTAGTTATAATTATTTATTAGTTATTAGTTATTAGTTTAGTTATTTATTTTTTAATTAGTTATTAGTTATTAGTTTTTTAGTGTTTTAGTTTTTATAAATTTATTGCCTTAGTTATTTTTTTTAGTTTTATTATTAGTTATTAGTTTAGTAATTAGTTTGTTATTATTAATTATTAGTTTTAGTTAGTTATTATTAGTTAGTTAGTTTTTACTTTTTATTATTAGTAATTAGTTATTATTTTATTAGTTTATTATTATTAGTTTTAGTTTAGTAATTTAGTTATTAGTTATTAGTTATTACTCATTTTATTATTAGGTTTTATTAGTTATTAGTTATTTTTAATATTAGTTATTATTTTAGTTTTATATTAGATATTATTATTAGTTTTATTATTAGTTAAGGGAATAACCTTTGAACTAGAGATATGCACTCTAGGCACGTTTCTCTAGATTATCATAATCAAAATAGTTGGTGGATTTGTGAGAGTAAGAGCCTTTATCATAATCAAAATAGTTGGTGGATTTGTGAGAGTAAGAGCTTCTGCCTCTCCAAAGACAAACCTCATTGCTTCTTTCAATAGTTGTGTTTAAATTGATTGAATGCAATCTACTAGAGTATTAGGATTAAAGTTCAAAATCCAACACCAGTTTTAGAGAATTTCACAAAGCTTTGTGTGAATCGGGTAAGAGAACTACTTGAAGATTAGGTTTCCAAATCGTTCAAACAAGGAGAAACCATTGAGCCATGGGTCAAAATATAATAGGAGAGTTCTATCAGAGGTTACCTTAAGAGTGATGTATTTCGTAGTTCTGCTTACCATTTATAGTAGACATTTCTCGAAAGGAGAAGGGTTGGGTCTCATTATTACCCAAAGGGAGCCATAGTATCTCCAACACTAGTTACCAAAGAGAGAATCAAAATTTTAGTATCTCTAGATGATCTTAGATTTGCACATAAGATTTATAATATCCAAGTTGGGATGGCACAAACTACCATAGAATTTAGGTTTAGTAGTAGTATTCCAAGTGATAATGTGAAGTTTCCTTTCAGCCCCATTATTCTGTAGAAAATTATTGATGATGGAAGAAAGCTTCTTCATGATTCTCTTAGGGATGATGGTAGAATAGAACCAACAGTATAGATAGCTGCAAATGGTGTATTTAATGATTTTAAGCCTTCGAGACATATAAAAGAGTTTTTGTTTCCAAAGAGATAACCAGTTCAAGAATTTCTCCATGATTTTTGAGCACTCAGATGCTTTAAGCTTAGAGGAGATTATAGTGACTCCAAGGTAGTTCCAAGAGAGATTCTTGAGGCTAAAGCCACTAATCTAACAAATTTGCAATTGTAGTTGTGCTCCAATAAGTTTGGAAAAGTAGATAGCAAATTTAGTTGGGAACACATAAGTTAGAAGCTATAGAGAATGCATGAAAAGTTGAGGTAAGATAGGTTATATTTTCAACATCAGCTTTGCCAAATATTAGAAGATCATCAGCATAAATTAGATGAACTAAGTTTCTTTCAATGCAAAAGAGTTAGAGCCAATATCAACTTTTTGAGAGTCTAAGAGCCTAGAAAGAGCATCCATAATAATAGCAAAAAGGTAGGTTATAGGGGGCAACCTTGCCTTAGACCTGAGAAAGTTTGGAAGTATCTATTTATTTCATTATTAATAATGATAGAAAAAGGAACATGTGTTGTGCAGGCTTTGATCCATTTAATGTATGAAGGGGGGTAACCCAGGCTTTCCATTCTAGCATATAAGAAGTTATAGTTGACTTTGTCGAAGGCTTTCATAAGGTCAATTTTAGCACAGAATCTCTTTGGAGATGAAGTAGAGTTAAATCCATACAATAATTCATTTGCTAAGATGATATTATCAGTAATGTCTGAGCCAGAAATAAAAGCAGCCCATGCAAGATGAACGATGGAAGGTAGAACACATTTAAGTCTATCTCCAAGGAGTTTAGCAATAACCTTGTAAATCATATTGCATAGAGGAAGTGGGCTGTAATCATTAAGAGTCTGAGCATGATGAACTTTTGGTATAATTATGATAGCAGAATGTTTTACTCTATTTGGAAGAGTCAATGTGCTAAAAAAGTGTTTGATAGCTTGTAGATAAGAGGGGCCAGTAATGGTCTAGGTATCTTTGAAGAACTTAGAAGTGAATCCATCAGGCCCAAGCACTTTATCAGATCTAATGTTGAAGAAACCTTCTTTAATTTCTTCATCACATAAGGGAAGAATGAAGTTGTCCTATTCAGAGGGGTTGTTGGGTGCAGTTCTTAGGTAAGGTCATGGTCTGACTAGAGATGGAGATAGACTCAGTGTTGAGTATGTTTGAGAAAAAAGAAATGGCCTCTCTAGCAATACCCTCTTGAGTATAAATGATGGAATTGTTGCTTGTAATCTCCCTCAAATGGTTTCTACTATTCCATGTTCTAATTTTTTTATACATAAATTTAATATTATCATTACCTTTTGAAAGCCAAGCACATTTAGCCCTTTGTTTATCCCATTTGTTTTCAAAAAGGAGAGCTTCTTGAAGTTGTCTTTGAATGAGAGAAGCCTTATCTAGAAGGACTTTATAGAGTGGTTGATGTTCCAAGAGGCACATGATATCTTTCTGCTGTGCTTTTAAGGTGAGTAATGTAATTATTCATGTTGATATAGGAGTTCCATTTCCATTTGAGGAGAGCCACTTTGAAATTTTTTAGTTTGTTACAAAAAGCAAAAATAGGATCACCAATTACAGGATGATTCCAGGAGTTAGCAATAAGGTTGTAGAAATCTTGGCATAGGCTCTAATAGTTTTTATACATAAATCTACACTTAAGGGTAGTGACATTGCCAAGATAGAGAAAAATGAGAGAGTGATGAGAAGTGAGTGGTTCTGATACCTTAAAATGAAAGAGAGAGAGAGAGTATGAATTCATCTAAGTGTCATTACAGAAACCTCTATCCAAAAGGCACCTGATAGGGTTCTTCTATTATTGATTGTACCAATTGTATGATAAACTGGAATTAGGGAGCTCCAAAAGACTTGGGTTATAGATATAAGAATTGAAGTCTGTAAGCTTGCATGGGATAGGAGGTGAGCCATTCAATTTTTCTTTATGCTTCATGATGCAATTGAAATCCCTCAAAACTACCCACGACTCAATAATAGAGGAAGCAAGGTTAGTGATTAATTTCCAGAGGTCTTTTCTTCTGATAGCACTGTTATCAGCATATACAAAAGTGATAAGAAAGCTGATAGTACTAGAGAAGGTAATCCGACCATGAATGAGCTGAGCTTGAGTCTATAATTCTATGAAAGAGATGGTGGTAGAGTTCCACTTAAACCAAATGTGTCTATTAGGAGTAGAGTCAATGTTGTCCAGATTTCCTTCATCAGAGAATAAGTAGAATTTTCTATGGTTGACTTGATCAGAGATACGAGAGGATTGGAATTTGGTCTCCAAATGGCAAATAAGGTCAATCATGTTGTTTTAAATAAGATTTCAATAGTCAGTAATGTGAACATCACAATTAAAACCAAGAACATTCCAAGAGAGGATATTTGGATAGAACATATGTTATTGTTTTGATTGGGAGGAGCCTCCCTTGGGCCGACCTTTCATAGGTTTTGGGGTCATGAACTAAGAGGAAGAAGAAGAAGAGGTCACGTTTGATTTAAGGGCATGATTAAGATCTGTGGAATTATAGGGGAGTTTGTCAGAGCTTGACTCCTTATTTGCAGATTCATTCATGTGGGTAGGCTTTTCCAAGGGCGCAGAGGAAGAGGTGTCCTTCGAATTAGTGGGGGCCTCTTCAACAATAGAACTCATGATGTTAGATAATTAGATGTGGTGATGTTGAGTTTTGGGGCAGTGGAGGGTGTTTGATGTGCTAGAGATTGGTAGGTTTGGGTGTGACAGTTATGGCTGCGATTTGTACGAAGTGCATTGCGTTCTCTACTAGAGCTTTTACCACGATGGGTGAGGGTGGTAGAGGAGGGTTTATGGTTAAAGAGTTTAGGGCAGTTAGGACGGTCATGAGCAAAGGTGTTGCAATCACGACAAGGAGATGGCCACCATTCATATATGATTGGTTGAAGGATGTCTTTTCCCTTAACTGATATAGTAATGAAATCAGGGAGGGTGGTAGCAATGTCAATCTGAATAGATACTCCAGCATAGATGAGGTGGGTACCTTTGGCCTTAAGGGGGTCCACTGTAAGGGGATTCTTATTTTACTTGCGATTTAAAAAATGCTAGTTTTAGACCAACAACATAGAGGGAGATTAGGGAACTTAACCCAGATAGGGACCTCTTTCAAGTCCTCCTTGATGGGCTTGAAATCTATAGACCACCTTTTAAAGATGAATGGTTTGCCATAGATAAACCAAGGACCGCTGGCTAGAACCATATCCATATCTTCGAAAATTAAATTTGAAAAGGAAAAAACCCTCCACAAGTGAAATGAGTTCAACAATACTTGAAGCTTCCTTAATTTGTTGATGGCTTAGAGAAGGTTACCATAGAAAGGATGCTTACCCAAGACATATCCAACCAAGGCTAGATTGCATTATTTTGAGCCTTCCTCAACCTCCTCATCCTAAAAAGATACTCTATCTTCAGAACAAGGGATGTAAGAAAGGTTTGAGTTAGGGGGGCTGAGGGCATGGGAGGATAGAAACCCTTACCACTTTAAGTAGTCATGCTAAGAGGGGGGTGATAGGAAGAAGCAGATAGTGGGGGGGAATGTCGGGGAAGCCATCATCGGCCAGCCAAAACCAAAAGGGAGATTAGTAAGGTAGGAGAGAGTAGATGTCAAGGGGATGAGGAAACAAGGAGGCTGTAGGTGAGGAGAGCGACGGAAACCATTGCAAAGCTCGCATAAGAAATCTAAATTATCATTGCTTAGTTTTTAGTTAGTTATTAGTTTTTATTAGTTATTATTAGTTTTAGTTTTCAGTTATTATTAATGAGTTATTAGTTATTAGTTTTTTAGTTATTAGTTTTTTATTATAGTTATTATTATTATTAAGTTTTTTATTAGTTATTAGCTATTAGTTTTGTTTTATTAGTTATTAGTTTATTAGTTATTATTAGTTATTAGTTTAGTTAGTTATTATTATTATTATTAGTAATTAGTTATTAGTTATTATTAGTTATTAGTTTAGTTTTATTAGTTATTATTTTATTATTATTAATTAGTTATTAGTTACTTTAGTTTATTGGTTATTAGTTATTAGTTTTAGATTTATTATAAGTTAGCTATTTATTTTATTAATTAGTTTTAGTTATTAATTATTATTATTAGTTTTATTATTATTATTATTATTATTATTATTATTATTACTATTATAAGTTTAGTTTATTAGGTTAGTTATTAGCTTTTTTATTATTATTAGGCTAAGTTTTATTAGTCATTTTAGTTTTATAGTTTATTAGTTTATTTTTATTAGTTACTTAACTTATTATTAGTTATTAGTTATTATTATTAGTTACTTATTTAGTTTAGTTATTAGTTAATTATTTAGTTTATTATTATTAGGTTTAAGTTTAAGTTTAGATATTAGTTAGTTTTAGTTTAGTTATTTAGTTATTAGTTAGTTAGTTTAGTTAGTTTTTTTTGGTTATTAGTTTATTATTATTAGATACTTAATATTATTATTATTATTATTATTATTATTTATTATTATTCATTTAGTTTATTATTAGTTTTATTAGTTTATTTGTTTATTAGTTATTAGTTAGTTAGTTATTATTATTACTTATTAGATTTTATTAATTTAGTTATTTATTATTATTATTATTATTATTATTGTTTAGTTATTATTAGTTATTAGTTAGTATTAGTCATTTGATTAATTTATTTAGTTATTATTAGTTTTATTTATTCTAGTTATTTAGTTATTATTAGTTTTTAGTTATTGGTATGAGTTAGTTATTATTAGTTTTTATTAGTTATTTAGTTTTTATTTTAATTTATTACTATTACTTATTAGTTAGTTTATTATTTTATTATTATTTTAGTTATTTAGTTATCTAGTTTTATTACTTTGTATTATTATATTTTATTACTTTATTATTATTTAGTTTTATTATTCTTATTACTAGTTTTAGTTTATTTATTTATTATTAGTCCATTACTTAATTTTATAATAGTTATTATTATTTAGTTATTAGATATTTAGTTATTATTAGTTTAGTTATTAGTTTTATTTGTTTTAGTTGTTAGTTATTATTAGTAGTTTTTAGTTTTATTAGTTATTATTATAGTTATTAGTTTATTATTATTAGTTTTAAGGTTTTATTAGTTATTAGTTGGTTATTAGTTATTAGTATTTTTATTAGTTTAGTTATTTTAGTTTATTATTTAGTTATTATTTATTATTATTAATTTTATTTATTATTTTAGTTATTAGTATTAGTTTATTAGTTATTTTTATTATTAGTTATTTGTTTTAGTTATTATTATTAGTTAATTATTAGTTAGCTTTATTATTAATTATTTATTTATTAATTTATTAGTTTAGTTACAAGTTTTATTAGTTATTTAGTTTAGTTATTTTTATTAGTTATTAGTTTATCTTAATAGTTTGTTGTTTTTTTTAGTTTATTAGGTTTATTATTATTATTTATTAGTTTAGTATTACTATTATAGTTAGTTTTAGTTAGTTATTTATTTATTTATTAGTTATTATTTTATTAGTTTATTATTAGTTATTATTAGTTATTAGTTTTGTTTATTAGTTAGCTATTATTATTAGTTATTAGTTAGTTAGGTAGTTATTATTATTAGATTTTATTTTTTATTAGTTTTCAAGTGAATTTTATTAGTTATTAGTTAGTTAGTTTATTATTAATTTGTTATTAGTTTATTAGTTTAAGTTATTAGTTTTAGTTTATTAATTTTTTTATTAATTAGTTTACTTATTAATTTTAGTTTTTAGTTTAGTTTATTATTATTAGTTTTATTATTATTATTAATATTAGTTTATTAGTTTATTAGTTTTAGGTTTAGGTTTATTAGTTTTTAGTTTCTAGTTTTATTATTTTTATATTTAATTATTAGTTTATTAATTTTTAGGTTTTTTAGTTTATTATTATTATTATTATTATTATTATTATTTACTATTATTTTAGTAATTTTATTAGTTTATTATTAGTTATTAATTAGTTTATTATCATTGTTAGTATTTTAGTTTAGTTATTAGTTATTATTTTATTTAGTTTTTATTAGTTTTATTAATAGTTTATTACTAGTTATTAGTTTTATTGTTATTATTTAGGTTTAGTATTATTTTAGTTAGTTTTATTAGTTAGTTATTAGTTATTATTTTATTTTAGTTATTTAGTTATTATTATATTTATTAGTTATTATTAGTATTATTTTTAATCATTATTATTGTTATTATTAGTTAGTTTTTAGTTAGTTATTTCTTATTATTTATTAGTTTTAGTTAGTTATAAATTTGTTATTAGTTTTTATTAGTTTTATTATTATTTTAGTTTTTTATCATTAGTTTATTAGTTTTATTAGTTAGCTTTTATTAGTTATTAATTTTGTTTTAGTTATTAGGTTTTATTTTTTTAGTTTAGGTTTAATTTTAGTTTTATAAGTTTTATTATTAATTATTTAGTTAGTTATTAGTTTTATTAATTTTATTCATTATTATTAGTTTATTAGTTTAGTTATATTATTATTTAGTTATTATTATTATTAGTATTTAATTAGTTATTTAATTACTTTCTATTTGTTAGTTATTAGTTTCTTAATTTTTAGTATATATTAGTTTAGTTAGTTAATTATTAGTTTTTATTAGTTAGTTTAGTTATTATTAATCAATTATTAGTTATTTAGTTATTAGTATTTTAGTTTATTATTATTATTATTTTATTATTAGCATTAGTTTTAGTATTAGTTAGTTAGTTAGTCATTAGTTTATTAATTATTAGTATTAGTTTTTTTATATTATTAGTTTAGTTTATTTAAGTTAATCTTTTATTAGGTTTTATTATTATTATTTAATTAATTTTTAATTATTAGTTATTTTTAGTTTAGTTTAGTATTAATTAGTTATTAGTCCATTTTTATTTTATTATTTAGTTTTAGTTATTTTAGTTTTTTTAAGTTATGTTAGTTAGTTTTAGTGTTTAATCATTAGTTAGTTATTTTTAGTATTAATTATTATTAGTTTGTTTGTTAATTAGTTGGTTAATTAAAGTTAAGTTTATTATTATTACTATTATATTATTACTATTAGTTTATTAATTAATTATTTAGTTTTTATGTTTAGTTTAATTATTTATTATTAGTTATTAGTTATTAATTTTAGTTATTAATTTTTATTTAGTTTTATTATTCATTTAGTTTATTAGTTTTAGTTGTAGTTATTAGTTTTTATTAGTTATTATTAAGTTGTTATTAGTTTTATTATTAGTTTAGTTAGTTTAGTTAGTTTTATTATTAGTTATTATTTTATTAATTTTATTAATTTTAGTTTTTAGTTATTATTATTAGTCATTAATTATTAGTTATTAGTTATTATTATTATTTAGTTATTAGTTTTATTATAAGTTATTAGTTATTATTATTAGTTTTATTAGTTTATTATTATTACTTAGTTTTATTAGTTAATTAGTTTAGTTATTTTAGTTAGTTATTCAATTTTATTAGTTATTATTATTTAGTTTAGTTTAGTTAGTTATTTAGTTATTTGTTTAAGTTTTAGTAATTTTATTATTTTGATTTTAGTTAGTTCTAATTTAGTTTTATTACTTTATTATTTATTAGTTTTATTACTTAGTTTTTAGTTATTATTAGTTTATTAAATAATTAGTTTTTATTATTTTATTAGTTTAGCTAGTTTAGTTTTTATTTTATTTATTTTATTATTAGTTTTATTAGTATTATTAGTTTTAGTTTTATTACCTTATTAGTTTAGTTTTTTATTTATATTTATTATTAGTTGGTTATTAGTATTAGGTAGGTTATTTTAGTAATTATTAGTTTTAGTTTAGTTATTTAATTATTAGTTTTAGGTTTTATTATTTAGTTTATTATTTTAGTTTATTAGTTATTAATTTTAGTTTATTAGTTTTTAGTTATTAGTTTTAGTTATTAGGTTTTAGTTATTAGTTTTATTAGTTTTATTTTATTAATTTAGTTATTTAGTTTTATTATTTTTTATTAGTTAGTTTTATTTTATTTAGTTTAGTTATTAGTTTTATTGGTTTATTAATATTATTAATATTTTATTATGTTAGTTTTTATTAATTATTAGTTTTTAGTTTAGTTATTATTATTAGTTTAGTTATTTAGTTATTATTTTAGTTTTAGTTAGTTCTAGTTATTAGTTTTTTAGGTTTGATTAGTTTAGTTAATAGCTATTAGTTTTTAATTTAGTTATTTTATTTTAGTTACTAGTTTAACCATTACTATTAATAGTTAGTTATTATTAGTTTTAATTTATTAGTTATTAGTTTTATATTAATATAGTTATATTAGTTATTATATTTATTATTATTAGTTTATCGAGTTATTGACATTAATTATAAGTTAATTATTAGTTAGTTTAGTTAATTATTAAATTTTTATTATTAATTAGTTTAGTTATTATTAATTAGTTAGCTATTTGTTTATTTGGTTATTAGTTTAGTTTTTTATTATTATTATTAATTTATTAATAGTATTAGTTAGTTTATTAGTTATTAGTTTAATTATTAGTTTTAGTTATTAGTTTAGTTAGTTAGTCAATAATTTAGTTTTATTAAATTTATTAGTTTTTTTTATGTAGTAGTTTATTAGTATTTTTAGTTTATTAGTTGAGTTTATTATTACTTGTTTAGTTACTATTAGTATTACGTTAGTCTTATTAGTTAGTTCTTTAATTAGTTTTTTAGTTTAGTTATTATGTTTAATTTAATTTTTAGTTATTATTATTAGTTTTATTAGTTTTATTTAGTTAGTTATTAGTTAGTTTTAGTTTCTTAATTATTTATTATTAATTAGTTTATTTAGTTATTAGTTAGTTATTAGTTTTAGTTTTTTCATTTTGTTAGTTGGTTTCTCTTAGTTTAGATAATTATTAGTTAGTTAGTTGTAATTTTAGTTTTTAGTTATTAGTTAGTTAGTTAATTTTTAGTTTATTAGTTTAGTTATTTTATTAGTTAGTTTTGTTAGTTTAGTTTGTTTTATTAGGTTATTAGGTTTAATTATTAGTTTATTATATATTAGTTTAGATTTGTTATTAGTTATTAGCTTATTAGTTTTTATTAGTTAATTAGTTTAATTTTTATGTTTATTTTAGTTATTTATTATTAGTTATTAGTTATTAGTTTTAGTTAATAATTATTACTTTTTATTTAGTTTTTATTATTTATTTAATTTATTAGTTTTTAGTTAGTTTAGTTATAGTCATTAGTTAATTGGTTAGTTATTAGTTTAGTTATTAGTTTTTATTAATTATTATTAGGTTATTATTATTATTAGTTTTAATTAGTTTTAGTTAGTTTTATTATTAGTTATTATTTTATTATTTTTATTAGTTTAGTTTTAGCATTATTAGTTATTAGTTATTAGTTATTATTATTATTTAGTTGTTAATTTTATTATTAGTTATTAGTTATTATTACCAGTTATTAGTTATTCATTTTTATTAGTTTATTATCATTAGTTAGTTTTATTAGTTAATTAGTTTAGTTATTTTAGTTAATTATTTAATTTTATTAGTTATTATTCTTTTAGTTTTAGTTTTTTTAGCTAGATTTAGTTATTAGTTTAAGTTTAGTTATTTTATTATTTTGATATTGGGTTAGTTATTACTATTAGTTATTAGATAGTTATTAGTTAGTTTTATTACTTAATTTTTTTTTTATTTAGTATTTTAGTTATTATTATATTAATTAGTTAGTTTATTAGCTTGTCACTAGTTAGTTAGTTTAGTTTAGTTATTATTTATTAGTTCTTAGTTAGTTTTATTAATATTATTAGTTTTAGTTTATTATTTATTATAAGTCAGTTATTAGTTTTTCATTAGTTTTTTTTTATTATTTCATTATTATTATTAGTTATTTTAGTATTATTTAGTTTAGTTATTTAGTTATTAGTTTTAGGTTTATATTTTTTATTATTTTATTTTATTAGTTTTAGTATTAGTTATTATTTTAGTATTAGTTTATTAGGTTTTAGTTATTAGTTTAATTATTAGATTTTAGATATTAGTTTTATTTGTTTTATTATATTATTTGTTTTAGTTTTATTTTACCAGTTTAATTATTTAGTTTTATTATTATTTATTAGTTTATTTTATTTTATTTAGTTTTAGTTAGTTTTATTAGTTTTATTAATATTAATATTATTTATTATTATGTTAGTTTTTATTAGTTATTAGTTTAGTTATTATTATTAGTTTAGTTATTTAGTTATTATTTTAATTTTAGTTAGTTTTAGTTATTAGTTTTTTATGCTTTATTAGTTTAGTTAATATTTATTAGTTACTTAGTTTAGTTCTTTTTTATTTTAGTTATTAGTTTTACTATTTGTTATTAATAGTTGGTTAGTTATTATTATTTTTTGTTTATTAGTTGTTAGTTTAGTTATTAGTTAGGTTATTAGTTAATTAATATTTAGTTATTAGTTATTAGTTTTATAAGTTATTTATTAGTTAATTAAATATTAGTTATTATTATTAGTTTATTAGTTTATTATTAGTTATTATTTAGCTATTATTATTTATTAGTTTATTATTAGTTATTAGTTTTTATTATTAGTTATTAGTTTAGTTATTTAGTTAGTTTTATTAGTTTATATATTTAGTTTATTTGTTATTTAATTATTTTTTATTAGGTTTATTTTTCAGTTATTATTTTTAATTAGTATTAGTTTTATTAGTTTTGTTATTTAGTTTAATTATTTATTATAATTTTAGTTAGTTATTTAATTAGTTATGAGTTAGTAAGTTATTTAGTTTATACTTTATTTGTTATTATTATATTATTATTTATTAGTTAGTTTTTATTAGATTTATTATTTATTTATTAGTTATTATTATTTGGTTTATTATTAATTAGTTAGTAATTAGTTTAGTTATTAGTTAGTTATTAGTTTAATTATTATTTAGGTTTAGTTAGTTTTATTAGTTATTATTATTAATTATTAGTTTATTTAGTTTTAAAATTTATTATTCGTTAGTTAGTTAGTTATTTTATTTAATTTTATTAGTTATTAATTTTTACTTATTTATTATTAGGTTTTTAGTTTAGTTTATTAGTTATTATATTAGTTTAGTTTTAGCTATTAATAATTTAGTTAATTTTAGTTTAGTTAGTTATTTTATTATTAGTTTCTTTAATTTCTTTATTATTAGTTTTGTAAGTTTAGTTATTTGTTTATTACTTATTAGTTATTATCAATTCTTTAGTTTAGTTATTATTGGATAATTAGTTATAAGTTTGTTAGTTTTAGTTTATTAGTTTAGTTTATCTTTTTAGTTTAGTTTAGTTATTAGTTATATTTAGTTTTATTATTATATTTTAAGTTTTTTAGTACTTTAGTTATTAGTTTATAAGTTAGTTTTGTTTAGTTAGTTTATCTTAGTTTCTTTATTAGTTATTCTTCCTTAGTATTATTAGTTACTAGCCTATTAGTTTTTATTAGTTTATTATTATTATTATTATTAGATATTATTATAAGTTATTAGTTTATTTAGTTTTTTAGTTTATTTTTTAGTTAGTTATAAGTTAGCTTCAATTTATTTGTTTTGTTAGTTATTTAGTTATTAGTTTTTTATTAGTTAGTTTTTTAGTTTATTAGTTTTTTAGTTAGTTATTTTGTTTTTATTTGATTTATTATTAGTTATTTTAGTTTTTTATTTCTTTTCTATTATTTTTATTATTTAGTTATTAGTTATTATAAGTTATTATTAATTTTTATTAGTTATTAGTTTAGCTTTTAGTTTATTAGTTAGTTAGTTATTAATTATTATTTATTTTATTATTAGTTTAGTTATTTGTTTTTTATTAGCTAAGTTTTTATTAGTTATTAGTTAGTTATTATTATTAGTTATTAGTTTAAAATTTTAGTTAGGTTATTTATTTATTTATTAGTTATTATTATTAGTTTTATTAGTTTAGTTATTATTATTATTAGTTTTAGTTTATTAGTTTATTAGATTTTCAGTTTTTATTATTAGTTAGTTTAGTTACTTTTATAATTTATTAGTTTATTTATTTAGTTTATTATTGTTAGTTATTGTTAGTTAGTTTAGTTTATTTTATTATTATTATTATTATTATTTATTTTAGTTTATTAGTTTAGTTATTTTTATTAGTTATTAGTTTTTATTTAGTTGTTAGTTATTTTGTATATTATTAGTTTATATAATTAGGTTCTGTTAATTATTATTTTATTTTGGTTATTAGTTATTATTAGTTTTATTAGTTTTATTAGGTTTCTAGCTTATTAGTTTTTATTTAGTTATAATTATTATTAGTTAGTTTAGTTATTTGTTTTTTGATTATTAGTTTATTTATTTAGTTTATTTATTAGTTAGTTAGTTTTAGTTTTATTAGTAATTATTATTATTATTATTATTATTAGTTTAGTTATTATTTAGTTATTAGTTTATTAGTTTATTAGTTTATTAGTTTTATTAGTTTTTTAGTTTATTAGTTTCATTAGTATATCTAGTTATTATTATTAGTTATTACTTTAGTTATTAGTGTATTAAGTTTATTACTAGTTTTTATTAGTTAGTTAGCTAGTCTAGTTTATTTATTTAATTATTAGTTTATTAGTTAAGTTTATTTGGTTTAGTTTATTTATTTATTTATTAGTTTATTAATTACTTAGTTTTAGTTAGTTTAGTTAGTTTTTAGTTATTAGTTTTATTAATTATCAGTTATTAGTTTAGTTAATATTAGTTATTTCATTATTAGTATTACTTATTAGTTATTAGTTTAATATTATTAGTTTAGTTTAGTTTTATTAGTTTATTATTATTACTTTTTATTAGTTTTTTAGTTAGTTCTTAGTTATAGTTATAAGTTTAGGTTTAGTTCATAATTATTAGTTCGTTACTTATTATTTAGTTATTAGTTAGTTATTATTAATTAGTTTATTTTTGTTATTAGTTTATTAGTTAGTTATTAGTTAGTTTTATTATTATTATTAGTTTTAGTTATTAATTATTATTAGTAAGTTAGTTTATTAGTTATTAGTTAATAATTTTATTAGTTTAGTTAGTTAGTTATTATTAGTTAGGTAATTTATTATTATTATTAGTTTAGTTTATTCATTATTAGTTATTAGTTTCTTAGTTAGTTTTTATTAGTTATTAATTATTATTAGTTATTTATTCATTTATTTTTAGTTTTATTATTTAGTTATTAGTCATTAGTTTATTTTTTATTATTAGTTATTAGTTTTGTTATTTTAGTTATTTATTAGTTATAAGTTAATTATTTAGTTAGTTAGTTTTATTAGGTTATTATTAACTATTAGTTTTTAATATTAAGTTAGTTATTTAATTTTTAGTATATTTATTAGTTTATTAGTTTTAGTTATTAGTTACTAATTTAGTTAATTATTATTTATTTTATTATTAGTTAGTTTTTTTAATTTTATTAGTTATTAGTTTTTAGTCATTAGTTATTAGTTAGTTAGCTTTAGTTATTGGTTTATTAGATATTATTTTATTAGCTATTAATTAATTAGTTATTTGTATTTTATTTTAGTTTTAGTTATTTATTTAGTTTTTAGATTATTAATTTATTAGTTTAGTTATTATTAGTTATTAGGTTTATTAGTTAGTTATTTTATTATTATTAGTTATTATTAATTTATTAGTTTTTATTAGTTTTATTAGTTATTAGTTATTATTAGTTATTATTATTAGTTAGTTATTTAGTTTAGTTTATTAATTATTTCTATTATTATTTTATTATTAGTTAGTTATTATTAGTTGATTACCTATTATTTATTATTATATATTAGTTTATTAGTTTATTAGTTTTTATTGGTTATTAGTTATTATTAGTTATTATTAGCTATTAGTTTTAGTTAGTTTTTTTTAGTTAGTTATTATAGTTTTTATTATTAGTTTTAGGTTAATTATTTAGTTAGTTAGTTCTTATTTATTTATTTATTAGTTATTAGTTAATAAGTTTTTTAGTTTTTTATTTAGTTTTTATTAGTTAATAGCTTAGTTATTATTAGTTAGTTTTTAGTTTAGTTATTATTACATTTATTAATTATTTATTTTATTATTAGTTAGTTATTATTTATTAGTTATTAGTTATTAGTTATTAGTTTAATTATTATTAATTTTATTAATTTTATTAGTTTATTTATTAGGTTTTAGTTTATTAGTTATTAGTTTGTTATTAGTTAGTTTTTAGTTTATTATTTAGTTAATTTTAGTTATTATTATTATTATTATTATTTAGTTATTAGTTTATTATTATTAGTTTTATTAGTTATTATTTAGTTATTGTTAGTTTTAGTTATTTGTTATTATTAGTTTAGTTATTAGTTATTTATTTATTAGTTATTAATTATTAGTTAGTTATTTAGTTTTTTAGTTATTAGTTTATCTATGTAGTTATTTAGTTTTATTAGTTTTAATAGTTTTAGTTTAGTTTTATTAGGTTTATTATTTTATTAGTTTTTAGTTTAGTTATTTAGTTTTAGTTATTAGTTATTATTAGTTAGTTTTATTAGTTAGTTATTATTAATCAATTTTAGTTAGTTTTATTATTAGTTTATTTTATTAGTTAGTTATATATTATTATTATTGTTTTATTATTAGTTTTATTTTATTTAGTTTTTAGTTAATATTTTAGTTATTTATTATTGTTTATCACTAGTTAGTTTTATTAGTTTATTAATTATTAGTTAGTTATTAGTTAGTAATTTATTAGTTTTTCCATCAGTTTTATTATTTTTAGTTATTAGTTTTCTTAGTTTATTTATTAGGTTTTATTAGTTATTAGTTATTAGTTTAGTTTTTTAGTTATTATTATTAGTTTTTATTACTTTTTAGTTATTAATTTTTTTATTATTAGTTATTTATTAAGTTAAATTTTTAGTTAGTTATTATTAGTTGGTTATTTTTTATTAGTTACTTTAGTTATTAGTTTATTATTAGTTTTATTGTTATTATTAGTTTTATTATTAGTTATTAGTTTAGTTTTTTATTAGTTAGTTATTAGTTATTAACTTTATTAAGTTTTTAGTCTAGTTATTATTATTTAGTTAGTTTAGTTATTAGTTTAGTTATTATTAGTTATTTATTAGTTATAAGTTAGTAATTTAGTTAGTTAGTTTTATTAGTTAGTTTTCTAGTTTATTATTAGTTATTAGTTTTTAATATTTAGTTAGTTATTAATTTAGTTATTTATTTTTTAGTTTAGTTTTATTAGTTTAGTTATTTGTTATTTAATTTATTATTAGTTCATTTTTAGTTTTATTAGTTATTAGTTTTTATTAGTTATTAGTTTTTAGTTATTAGTTATTATTAGTTAGTTAGCTTTATTTATTAGTTTATTAATTATTAATTTATTAGAATTAATTAGTTATTATTTGTTTTAGGTATTTAGTTTATTAGTTTAGTTATTTTTAGTTATTAGGATTATTAGTTAATTATATAATTATCATCCATATTATTAGTTTATCAATTTTTTTTTTATTTTTAATAGTTATTAGTTGTTATTAGTTATTATGATTAGTTAGTTATTTAGTTTAGTTTATTAGTTATTTTAGTTATTAGTTATATTAGTTTTATTGTTAATTTATTACTTATTATTTATTATTGCTTATTAGTTTATTAGTTTATTAGTTTTATTGGTTATTAGTTATTTTAGTTATTATTAGTTATTATTAGCTATTAGTTTTAGTTAGTTTTTATTAGTTAGTTATTATAGTTTTTATTATTAGTTTTAGGTTAGTTATTTAGTTAGTTACTTCTTTTATTATTATTTATTAGTTATCAATTATTAGTATTAGTTATTTTTTTTAAGTTTTTTATTTAGTTATTATTAGTTATTATTTTAGTTATTATTAGTTAGTTTTTAGTTTGGTTGTTATTACGTTTATTAGTTATTAGTTTTATTATTAGTTAGCTCTTTTATTAGTTAGTTTTATTATTAGTCAATTTTAGTTAGTTTTATCATTATGTTATTTAGATATATTATTAGTTATTTTGTTATTAGTTTTGTTTTATTTAGTTTTTTAGTTAATATTTTAGTTATTAGTTATTATTTATTACTAGTTAGTTTTATTAGTTTATTAATTATTAGTTAGTTATTAGTTAGTTATTTATTAGTTTTTTCATTAGTTTTATTAGTTTTAGTTATTAGTTTTATTAGTTTATATATTAGGTTTTATTAGTTATTAGTAATTAGTTTAGTTTTTAGTTATTATTATTAGTTATTATTACTTTTAGTTATTAATTTATTTATTATTAGTTAGTTATTATTACTATTTGTTTAGTTAGTTTTTTAGTTATTAGTTTATTAATTCTAGTTTTTTAGCTAGTTATTATTAGTTTTATTATTAGTTATTAGTTTAGTTATTATTAGTTAGTTCTTTGTTATTAGTTAGTTATTAGTTATTTAGCTTTATTAGGTTTTTAGTTTAGCTATTATTATTTAGTTAGTTTATTTATTAGTTTAGTTATTATTAATAATTTATTAGGTATAAGTTAGTTTTATTAGTTAGTTTTCTAGTTTATTATTAGTTATTAGTTTTTAATATTTAGTTAGTTATATAATTTATTAATTTAGTTATTTATTTTCTTAGTTTGGTTTTATTTGTTTAATTATTTATTTGTTAGTTATTTTATTAGTTTTTATTAGTTAGTTTAGTTAGTTTATTAGTTATTAGTGTAGTGAGTTTTAATTTATTAGTTTATAGTATGTTTATTATTTATTTATTACTATTTTTATTATTAGTTATTAGTTTAATTATTAGTTTTAATTATTATTATTAGTTATTATTTTATTCTTATTACTTTAGTTAAGTTTTTTATTATTTAGTTATTACTTAGTTATATTAGTTTTATTAGTTAATTATTATTATGTTATTACTATTTATTATTATTACTTATTAGTTAGTTATTAGTTATTAGTTTAGTTTTAGTTTTATTATAGTTAGTTTTGTTTATTATTAGTTTTTAGTTATTTATTAGTTAGTTTATTAGTTTAGTTATTTAGTTTAGTTTTAGTTAGTTTTTTATTAGTTATTTAGTTATTATTAGTTATTATTTATTATTATTATTGATTATTTTAGTTAGTTATTAATATTATTAGATTTGTTATTTATTATTTTGTTTTATTAGGTTTTATTATTATATTAGTTTAGTTATTAGTTAGTTATTTAGTTATTATTAGTTGGTTAGTTTATTATTATTATTAGTTTATTAATTAGTTAGTTCTTTATTAATAGTTAATAAGTTCATTATTAGTTAGTTAGTTTTAGGTTTATATTAGTTTTATTATTCTTTTAGTTAAACATTTTGGTTTATTAGTTTTTAGTTTAGTTATTTAGTTATTAGTTATTATTAGTTTACTAGTTTATTAGTTCTATTAGTTTTAGTTACTTCTTATTAGTTATTTGGTTTAGTTATTAGTTTTTAAGTTTTTATGGTTATTTATTCATTTAGTTAATAGTTTTAGTTTTATTATTTTTAGTTATTAAATTTTTTATTAGTTATTAGTTTTATTAGTTGTTATTAGTTAGTTAAATTTAGTCAGGTTATTTATTTATTAGTTATTATTAGGTATTATTTATTAGTTTTAGTTATTTATTATTTAGTTTTAATAGTTTATTATTTATTATTATTTATTATTATTTATTTTATTTAGTTGTATTATTTTTTATTATTAGGTTTTTAGTTTTTAGTATAGTTATTAGGTTTAGTTTTGTTAGATAGTTTTTATTAGTTTATTAGATTTTATTATTTAGTTATTTAGTTTTATTAGTTATTTAGTTTAGTTATTTATTATTAGTATTTGTTAGTTTAGTTAGTTTTTAGTTATTAGTTTATTAATTCTAGTTTTTTAGCTAGTTATTATTAGTTTTCTTATTAGTTATTAGTTTAGTTATTATTAGTTAGTCCTTATTAGTTAGTTATTAGTTATTAGTTTTATTAGGTTTTTAGTTTAGTTATTATTATTTAGTTAGTTTATTTATTAGTTTAGTTATTATTAATTATTTATTGGGTATAAGTTAATTTTATTCATTAGTTTTCTAGTTTATTTTTAGTTATTAGTTTATAATATTTAGTTAGTTATATAATTTATTAATTTAGTTATTTATTTTCTTAGTTTGGTTTTATTTGTTTAATTATTTATTTGTTAGTTATTTTATTAGTTTTTATTATTTTAGTTTAGTTTTATTTATTTATTAGTAGTAGTGAGTTAATTTATTAGTTTTATTAGTTATTATTAGTTTTAGTTTATTATTATTATTATTTTAGTTTATTAGTATTAGTTTAGTTATTTTAGTTAGTTTTATTATTTTAGTTATATAGTTAGTTTTATTAGTTTATTTTAGTTTTAGTTTAGTTAGTTATTTATTTATAGTTTTAGTTAGTTATTAGTTATTAGTTATTAGTTACTATTGTTTAGTTCTTAGTTTATTAGTTTAGTTGTTCTTAGTTTTAGTTAGTTTAATTATTTAGTTTAATAGTTTATTCATTTTGTTAGTTATTTAGTATTTAGTTATTAGTTATTAGTTATTAATTTTTAGTTTCATTGTTTTATTATTTTTTATTACTTAGATTTATTTAGTTAGTTTAATTTATTAGTTATTTATTAGTTTATTATTATTAGTTTTAATTATTAGTTTACTTTATTAAGTTTATTATTACTTAGTTATTAGTTTAGTTATTAATTTTAGTTAGTTATTAATTATTAGTTGTATTAATTTATTAGTTAGTTATTATTAGTTTTATTAGTTATTATTTTAGTTAGTTATTTGTTATTTATTTAGTTATTATTATTAGTATTATTATTAGTTCATTATTATTAGTTATTAGTTTAGTTTTATTAGTTTTATTAGTTTATTTAATTAGTTTATTAGTTTTATCTTTATTATTATATTAGTTAGTTGGTTAGTTTTAGTTTTTTTATATCATTAGTTAATTATTAGTTTAGTAGGTTTTAGTTTATTAGTTTTAGTTTGTTTTATTCATTATTATAGTTAGTTTAGTTTATTTATTTTAGTTAGTTTATTAGCTTTTTAGGTTTAATGTTATTAATTTTTATTAGTTATTTAGTTATTTATGAGTTAGTTATTATTATAAGTTTATTATTAGTTTTTTTTATTAGTTTTTATTAGGTTTATTATTTATTTAATATTATTATTATTAGTTATTAGTTATTGGGGTTATTATTATTAGTTATTAATTTAATTATTATTATTTTAGTTTAGTTTTATTATTTAGTAATTAGTTATTTAGTTTAATAGTTAGTTATTATTATGATATTTCTATTTGTTATTATTATTTATTAGCTAGTTATTAGTTATTAGTTTATTTATTATTTAGTTATTTAGTTTAGTTTTAGTTTTATTATTAGTTAGTTTAGTTTATTATTAGTTTTAAGTCATTTGTTAATTCATTAGTTAGTTTATTAGTTTAGTTATTTAGTTTAGTTTTAGTTAGTTTTTTATTTGTTATTTAATATTATTAGTAATTTATTAGTTATTATTATTATTAGTTATTTAGTTAATTATTAGTTAGTTAGTTATTATTTATTATAATTAGTTATTTATTTTAGTTAGCTTTAGTATTAGTTATTATTTAGTTTTTTAGGTTTTATTATTAGTTATTATTAGTTTAGTTTTTTAGTTAGTTAGCTATTTAGTTATTATTAGTTAGTTTTTTAGTTTATTAGTTATTAGTCAAGTTAATATTGGTTTAGTTTTAGTTTAGTTTTTATTTTTAGTTTTATTAGTTAGTTTTATGTTTATTAGTTTAGTTATTTAGCTTATTATTATTAGTTTTAGTTATTATTAGTTGCTATTTATTATTAGTTTATTAGCTTATTAATGTATTTAGTTTAGGTTTTAGTTAGTTATTAGTTTTAGTTATTATTTAGTTATTAGTTTAGTTTTTAATAGTTATTAGTTATTAGTTTAGTTCTTAGTTATTATTATTAGTTAGTTGTTATTAGTTTTTAGTTATTAGTTTTAGTTATTAGTTAGTTATTATTATTTATTAGTTATTAGTTTAGTTATTATTTAGTTTTTTAATTAATTATTAGTTATTAGTTATTAGTTGTTTAGTTTTTAATAGTTTATTAGTTTAATTAATTTGTTTTTAGTTTTTAGTTTTATTATTAGTTAGTTATTATTAGTTAGTTTGTTAATTAGTTCTTAGTTTTAGTTAGTTATTATTACATAGTTAATTTTTATTTATTATTAGCTATTAGTTATTATTTTATTAGTTTATTATCATTAGTTATTAGTTTAGTTATTTAGTTATTAGTTATTAATTTTTATTTGTTTTGTTATTAGGTATTATTAGTTATTAGTTAGTTTTATTATTATTAGTTTAGTTATTTATTAGTTATTATTTTTAATTTTATTATTAGTTATTAATTTTTTAATTATTAGTTTAGTTATTATTAGTTACTTAGTTATTAGTTATTAGTTATTAGTATTTAGTTAGTTAGTTATTATTTTAGTAATTATTAGTTAGTTATTCATTTATTAGTTTATTATTAGTTATTAGTTTTTTTAGGTTATTTAATTTTATTATTAGGTTTTTATTTAGTTATTAGTTATTAGATTTTAGTTATTAGTTTATTAGTTATTGTTAGGTTTATTAGTTAGTTATTAGTTTTAATTCTTTATTAGTATTACTATTAGTTAGTTTATTAGATTAATTCTATTAATTAATTAGTTGTTAGTTTAGTTAGTTTATTATATTATTATATTATTATTATTATTAGTTTTGTTGTGGTTTAGTTTCTTATTATTAGTTTATTAGTTAGTTAGTTATTAGTTTTTAGTTTAGTTTAGTTTTTATTAGTTGTTTTTATTAGTTTTAGTTTTAGGTTTTTATTATTTAGTTATTGTTTATTAGTTAGTTAGTTAGTTTATTATTATTTATTTTATTAATTATTAGTTTAGTTATTAGGTTTTATTAATTTATTAGTTTTTATTAGTTTTATTTGTTTTATTAGTTAGTTTATTATTTAGTTTTTAGGTTTTATTATTATTATTATTATTTAGTTATTAGGTTTTTTAGCTTATTAGTTATTAGTTTTAATTTATTACTTATTTAGGTTTTATTAGTTGTGCATTATTATTAGTTAGTTTTAGTTTTAGTTTTTTTTGGTTTTTTCAGTTATTATTATTAACTATTAGTTATTTAGTTTATTTAGTTTTAGTTTTTTAGTTTTTATTAGTTTTATTTAGTTATTAGGTTTTTGGTTAGTTTTATTTATTATTATTATTATTATTATTATTATTATTATTATTATTATTATTATTATTATTATTATTATTATTATTATTACTATTATTATTATTATTATTATTAATTAGTAAGTTAGTTTTTTTAATTTGTTTAGTTTATTATTAGGTTTTATTTTTATTAGTTTACTCGTTATTAGTTATATTAATTTAGTTTATTAGTTTAATTAGTTTTTAGTTTTATTATTTTAGGTTTATTATTATTAGGCTATTATTAGTTATTTCTATTATTATTAGTTATTATTAGTTAATTTTATTAATTTTCTTATTAGTTATTTATTTGTTTTTATTAGTTATTAGTTAGTTTTAGTTATTAGTTAGTTATTAGTTTATTAGTTATTAGCTTTTTTTATTTTATGGATATATTATTATTAGTTTATTAGTTTAGGTTTAGTTTTATTAGTTATTATTATTATTAGTTTTTTAGTTTATCAATTAGTTTTTTTTTAGTTTATTATTAGTAGTTAGTTAGTATGAGTTTTAAGGTTGGTTTTATTAGTTATTAGGTTTATTATTTATTAGTTTTTTAGGTTTTAGTTTAGTATTTAGTTTATTATTATAATTATAATTTCTTTAGTTATTATTATTAGTTTTGATTATTATTATTAGTTATTATTATTATTAGTCATCATTAGTTTTATTATTTAATAGTTATTATTTAGTTTAGTTATTTATTATTAGTTTAGTTATTATTATTAGTTATTAGGTTTTAGTTAGTTATTAGTTATTATTAGTTAGGTTATTAATTTATTATTAGTTATTAGTTATTTATTAGCTATAGTTAGTTTTATTATTAATTATTATTATTTTATTATTAATTAGTTTTTATTAGTTTTATTAGTTAGTTATTAGTTTTATTATTATTTATTAGTTTTTTATTTTTATTTTTATTATTATTATTTTTTTGGGAAAAATGAGGGCCACGCTTCATTAAAAAGGTTTAGCTAAAAATATAACCAAGGGGTTGTAAGGGAAACTAACCTGTAAAAGTTACAACCAAAATAGCTTAAGCCAACAATCCCAAAGCTAAAGAAATAAATACAGAAAGGGAGATGAGAGGGAAAAGCTCAAAACAATTTTAAAGAGAAAGTGAGCTCAGTAATCAAATAATAGTTCAATAGAAGCACAGCTCTGTCCAAGAGCTATCTAAATGTAACATCCAAAAGTTTGCTGACCCTGCAAGAAAAAAGGGATATTGTCTTATAGATCTAGATAGCTTGACACACTTGATAATCTAAAAGTATATGGCACCTGCGAAAATGGAAACCAAAAGAAGATAACATGTATAACATAGAAGATAACAATCTCTAGGAGACACAAGATAGTCGGTTGAGCTTAATAGTGTAGTGGATTTCATCATGGCTCACCAAAAGAGAGCCCCAGCAAATAGATGAGTCTGAAATTCATAAGGGTAGATAGGGATAGTAGAAAAGCATAATTAGTAGCTAAGATAGAGCTTAATATAAGTTCTTAATGTGATCCGACATCCCATGATTGAATTTCCATCTCTGTGTTTTCTACTTAATAACCAAATATATGCTTTGAGTCAGCATATTAAAACTGTTGATCGAGTCTCTGAAAATTATGTTATTCTTTTCCTTCCATATATAATGTGATGTAATGTGAACATCTAAAGTGTAGAAGTTCTTGGAAATAATGCAAGGCATAGTGTTGGAATAATCGAGGACTTGTTGAAGGTTGCATGAAATAAGAAAGAATTTTTCATCCAGAATACAGTTTTGGATAAGAGCATGAGAGTGAGGACACTCAAAAAATAAATGAGAATAAGATTCTGTTCCATCAGCATACAAAACACATAACTGATTTGTGTTTATGCCTCGATGAATCAAAATATCTTTGGTTTTGAGACCACCAAAAGGAATTTTCTAGAAAGTTATAGAGAACTTAAGGGAATAACCTTTGAACCAGAGATATGCACTACAGGAAAGTTTCTCCTCATTTTCATAAGCAAAATACTAGGTGGATTTGTGAGAGTAAGAGCTCCTGCCTATCCAAAGACAAACCTCATTGCTTCTTTCAATAGTTATGTTTTGAAATGATTGAATGCAATCTACATGAGTATTAGGATTAAAGTCCATAATCTAAATTTCACAAAGCTTAGTGTTAATCGGGTAACTAAACCAGTTGAAGATTAGGTTTCCAAATTGTTCAAGTAAGGAGAAGCCATTGAGCCAAGGGTAAAAATAGAATAGAAGATTGCTATCAAAGGTTACCTTAAGGGTGATGCATTTCCTAGTTCTGCTTACCATTTGTAGTAGACATTTCTAGAAAGGAGAAGGGTTTGGTCTCCTTTTTACCCAAAGGGAGCCATAGTATTTGTGGCACTAGTTACCAAAGAGAGAATCATAATTGTAGCATCTCCAAATGATCTTATATTTTCATATAAAATTTATAATATCCAAGTTGGGAAGGCCCAAACCACCATAGACTTTAGGTTTAATAGTAGTATTTCAAGTGATAGTGTGAAGTTTCCATTCAGCCCCATTATTATGTAGAAAATTATTGATGATGGAAGAAATCTTCTTCATGATTCCCTTAGGGATGATGGTAGAACAGAACCAATAATATAGATAGTTACCAATGGCGTACTTAATGAAGTGAACCTCCCAGCCATAAAATGGAGTTTTTGTTTCCAAAGAGATAACCTATTTAGGAATTTATCCATAATTTTTTAGCACTCAAATGCTTTAAGCTTAGAGGAGCTTATAGTGATTCCAAGGTAGTTCCAAGGGAAATTCTTGAGGCTAAATCCACTAATCTAAAAATTTTACAGTTGTAGTTGTGCTCCAACAAGTTTGGAAAAGCAGATAGCAGATTTAGTAAGGTTAACACATATGTTAGAAGCTATAGAGAAGGTATGAAAAGCTGAGGTAAGATAGGTTATATTTTTAGCATCAACTTTTTCAAAAGGTATAAGATCATAAACATAAATTAGATGAACTAAGTTGCTTTCAATGCCAGAAGAGTTAGAGCTAATATTAACTTGTTGATGGTCTAAGAGCTTGGAAAGAGCATCCATAATAATAGTAAAAAGACAAGGTGATAGGGGGAAGCTTTACTTTACACCCGAGAGAGTTTGGAAGTATTCTCTTATTACATTGTTAATTATGACACAGAAAAAAATATTTGCTATGTAGGCTTTGATCCATTTAATGTATGAAGGGGGAAACCAATTCTAGCATATAGGAAGTTATGGTTGACTCTATCGAAGGCTTTCATAAGGTCAATTTTAGCACAAAATCTCTTTGGATAGGAAGTAGAGTTAAATTTATACAATAAAATATTTGCTAAGATGATGTTATTAGTAATTTCCCAGCCAAAAACAAAAGCATCCTATGTAGGATGAATTATGGAAGGTTGAACACATTTAAGTATGTCTGCAAGGAGTTTGGCAATAACATTGTAAATAGTATTGCATAGGGAGAGCAGCTTATAATCAATAAGAGTCTGAGCATAATAAGTGTGATAGCAGAATTCTTAACTATGTTTGGAAGTGTCAATGTGTTAAAAATGTGTTTGATAGCTTGTAGACAACAAGGGACAATAATGGTCTAGGTATCTTTTAAGAACTCAGAAATAAATCCATTTGGCCCAGGCACTTTATCAGATCCAATATTGAAGAAAGCTTTTTTAATTTAATCATCACAGAAGGGAAGAATGACGTTGTCATATTTAAAGGGGTAGAATGCGTGGTTGACAGGTAAGGTCATGGTCTGACAGGAGATAGAGATAGAGTCAGTGTTGAGCATGTTTGAGAAAAAAGAAATGACATCTCTAGCAATACCCTCTTGAGTATAAATGAGAGAATCATTGCTTATAATCTCCCTCAAATGGTTTCTATTTTTTCTTGTTCTAATTTTTAGTTACAAAAATTTAATATCATCCTCACCTTTTGAAATCCAAGCACATTTAGCCCTTTGTTTAGTCCATTTGTATTCACAAAGGAGAGCTTCCTGAAGTCGTCTTTGAATGAGAGAAGCCTTATCTAGAATGACTTTATAGAGTGGTTTATGTTCCAAGAGGCACATGATATCTTTCTATTGTGCTTTAAGGTGAGTAATGGAATGGACATATTGGTATAGGAGTTCCATTTCAATTTGAGAAGAGCATCTTTGACATTTTTTCAGTTTGTTACAAAGAGAAAAAATAGGATCATCAATTACAGGATGATTCCAGGAGTTAGCAATTAGGTTGTGGAAATGTGGACATAGGCTTCAATAGTTTAAATACATAAACCTGCATTAAAGGGTAATGACGTTGCCAAGATAAAGAAAAATGGGATAGTAATCAGAAGTGAGTGGTTCTGATACCTTGAAATGAGAAAGAGGGTATGAATTCATCTAGGTATCATTAAAGAAAGCCCTATCCAAAAGGTACCTGATAGGGTTCTTCGATTATTTATTGTACCAACTATAAGACAAACCCAAAATTAGGGAGCTCCAAAATACTTGAGTTGTAGATACAAAAATTAAAGTCTGTAAGCTTTCATGGGATAGGAGGAGAGCCACCTATTTTTTTATTATGCTTCATGATGCAATTAAAATCCCCCAAAACTTCCCATGGCTCAATAATAGAAGAAGCAAGGTAAGTGATTAATTACCAGAGGTCTTTTCTCCTGGTAGCACTATTATCAGCATATACAAAAGTGTTAAGAAAGATGATAGTACTAGAGAAGGTAATCCAACCATGAATGAGCTGAGCATGAGTTTGTAATTCTATGAAAGAGATGGTGGTAGAGTTCCACTTAAGCCAAATGCATCCATTAGGAGCAGAGTCAAAGTTGTCCAGATTGCCTTCATTAGGGAATAAGAAAAATTATCTACAGTTGACTTGATCTGAGATATGAGAGGACTGTAGTTTGGTCTCCAAAAGGCAAACAAGGTCAATGCTATTGTTTCTAACAAGATTTTGATTGTTAGTAATGCAAACATCACTATTAAAACCATGAGCATTCCAAGAGAGGATGTTTGGATAGAACATATGTTATTATTGACTTCGATTATTTTAAGTTTATTAGTTTAGTTTATTATTTTTTAGTTACTAGTTTTAGTTATTAGGTTTTAATTATCAATTTTTTTAGTTTTATTATATTATTATTAGTTAGCTAGTTTTATTTTATTAATTTAGTTATTTAGTTTTATTATTATTTATTAGTTAGTTTTATTTTATTTAGTTTAATTATTAGTTTTATTAATTTATTATTATTGCTAGTTATTATTATGTTAGTTTTTATTAGTTGTTAGTTATTAGTTTAGCTATTAATTTAGTTATTATTATTAGTTTAGTTATTTAGTTATTATTTTAGTTTTAGTTAGTTTGTTTTAGTTTATTTTAGTTATTAGTTTTTAAGTTTTATTAGTTTAGTTAGTTAGTTTAGGTAATTTTTATTTTTACTTGTTAGTTGAGTTATTAGTTATTAATAGTTAGTTATTATTAGTTTTAGTTTATTAGTTATTAGTTTTTTTAGTTATTAGTTAGGTTATTAATTTGTTATTATTTAGTTACTATTAGTTTTATTTAGTTATTAATTATTAGTTTAATTAGTTATTTATTAGTTAGTTATTAGTTATTATTATTAGTTTATTAGTTTATTAGTTTATTATTAGTTATTATTTATTTATTATTATTTATTATTTTATTATTTGTTTTTAGTTATTAGTTTAGTTAGTTTTTTAGTTATTTTTATTTATTAGTTTTTATTATTAGTTATTAGTTTAGTTATTAGTTTAGTTATTTAGTTAGTTTTAATATTAGGTTTATTTTTTAATTATTAGCTTTTTATTAGTTATTAATTATATTAGTTTAGTTATTTAGTCTTGTTATTTATTATTAATTTAGTTAGCTATTTTTATTAGTTATTAGTTAGTAAGTTATTTAGTTTAATTAGTTTATTTATTAGTTATTATTTATTAGTTAGTTTTCATTAGTTTTATTTTTATTTATTTACTTATTTATTATTATTAGGTTTATTAATTATTAATTAGCTTTTTATTATTAGTTATTTATTAGTTTATCATTAGTTTATTAGTTTAGTTATTAGTTTTATTGGTTATTATTAGTTAGTTATTAGTTTAGTTATTATTTAGGTTTAGTTAATTTTAGTTATTAGTTAGTTTTACTTTTATTAGTTATTAGTTTATTTAATTTTATTATTTATTATTAGTTAGTTAGTTAATTATTTTATTTAGTTTTATTAGTTATTAGTTTTTAATTATTCTTATTAGTTTTTTAGTTTAGTATATTAGTTAGTTATTAATTATTAGTTTAGTTATTATTAATTAGTTTTAGTTTAGGTAGTTATTTATTATTAGTTTTTAGTTTTTCTATTATTAGTTCATTAGTTTAGTTATTAGTTTATTAGTTATTTAGTTTAGTTATTATTAGTTAGTTAGCTTTTAATTTTTAGTTTACTTTATTAATTTACTTTAGTTTTTTAGTTTATTTTATTTATTATTTATTTCATTTTTATTATTAGGTTTTATGTTTTAAGCTAGTTTTAGTTTTCAGGTTATTAATTATTTTTTAGTTTAGTTAGTTTATTTAGTTAGTTTTATTTTATTAGTTATTATTATTATTATTATTATTATTATTATTAGTTTATTATTAATTATTAGTTTTTTAGTTATTATTATTAATTATTAGTGTATTAGGTTTATTAATTTATTTTATTATTTAGTTATTAATTAGTTTTAATTTATTAGTTTATTAGTTACTTAGTTATTAGTTTTATTATTTTATCAGATTATTAGTTTTATTATTTTTTATTAGTTAGTTATTTATTAGTTAGTTAGGTTTTTAGTTAATTTAGTTATTTTATTCTATTAGTTTTACTATATGTTATTTTAGTTTTTTACTTCATTTTTTTATAAGTTTTATTATTTAGTTGTTATTATTAGTTGTTAGTTATTATTAGTTTTTTTTAGTTATTAGTTTAGCTTTTAGTTTTTTAGTTAGTTAGTTATTAGTTATCATTTATTTTTTTATTAGTTTAGTCATTAGTTTTTTAGTTTTATTAATAATTTATTAGTTTAGTTTTTATAAGTTATTAGTTAGTTATTATTTTTAGTTTTAGTTATTATTAGTTAGTTTTTAGTTAGTTTATTACTAGTTATTAGTTATTGGTTTTAGTTAGGTTATTTATTTATTAGTTATTATTATTAGTTTTATTAGTTATTTAGTTTAGATACATTATTATTAGTTTTAGTTTATTAGTTTATTAGTTTTTTAGGTTTTATTATTAGTTAGTTTAGTTAGTTTTATAATTTATTACTTTAGTTATTTAGTTTATTATTATTAATTATTATTAGTTAGTTTATTAATTAGTTAGTTTAATTTATTATTATCAATGTTAGTTATTATTAGTTAATAATTTATTAGTATAGTTAGTTTTATTAGTTTTTAGCTTATATTTAGTTATTAAATTTTTAGTTTATTATTAGTTTATATAATTAGGTTCTATTAGTTATTACTTAGTTTTAGTTATTAGTTATTAGTTATTTTTAGTTTTATTATTTTTTTAGGTTATAAGTTTATTAATTATTATTTAGTTATTATTAGTTAGTATAGTTATTAGTTTTTAGGTTATTAGTTTAGTTTATTAGTTATTAGTTCAACTATTTAGTTTATTTATTAGTTATTTATTAGTTAGTTAATTTTAGTTATTATTATTATTATTATTATTATTATTATTATTATTATTATTATTAGTTTAGTTATTAGTTTATTAGTTTTATTAGTTTTTTAGTTTATTAGTTTAGGTTATTCTTAGTTATTAGTTTATTACTATATTAGTTTTAGTTATTATATCTAGTTATTATTATTATTAGTTTAGTTTAGTTTATTAGTTATTAGTTTAGTTATTAGTTTATTAAGTTTATTATTAGTTTTTATTAGTTAGTTAGTTTCTTTAGTTTTTTTATTATTTATTAGTTTATTAGTTATTAGTTATTAGTTATTAGTTATTAGTTATTAGTTATTAGTTTAATGAGTTATTAGTTATTAGTTTATTGAGTTTATTATTAGTAGTTATGAGCTAGTTATTTATTATTATTAGTTATTAGTTCGTTATTTATTATTAGTTTAGTTTTATTATTTATTTAATTATTAGTTTATTGGTTTATTAGTTTATATAGTTTATATTAGTTAGTAGTTATTATTATTAGTTTTAGTTTTATTAATTATTAATTTTATTATTAGTTTTTAGTTTTTAGTTTTAGTTATTATTAGGTTTAGGTTTAGGTTTAGTTATTAGTTAGTTATTAGTTTTATGACTCTATTATTATTAGTTTAATTATTATTATTTTCTTAAAAATAATTATTAGTTTTATTAGTTTAGTTATTAGTTAGTTATTGTTTAGTTATTTATTTAGTTATTAGTTATTAGATATTATTTATTATCAGTTTTATTATTAGTTATTTAGTTTTTAGTTTTTTGTTATTATTATTAGTTTATTAGTTTTTATTTTGTTTTAGTTATTTAGGTTTTTATTAGTTAGTTATTTAGTTTTTTATTATTATTATTAGTTTAGTTATTTAGGTTATTAGTTTAGTTAGTTTTTAGTTATTAGTTTTATTAGTTATTAGTTATTGCTTTAGTTATTAGTTTAGTTATTATTAGTTTTAATTATTAGTATTAGTTATTAGTTTATTATTATTAGTTTAGTTTAGTTTTATTAGTTTATTATTACTTATTATTAATTAGTTAGTTAGTTTTTAGTTATAGTTATTAGTTTAGGTTTAGTTCATTATTATTAGTTATTTTGTTATTACTTAGATATTAGTTAGTTATTATTAGTTAGTTATTAGTTAGTTTTATTATTATTATTATTATTAGTTTTAGTTATTAGTTATTATTAGTAAGTTAGTTTATTAGTTATTAGTTATTAGTTTTATTACTTTAGTGAGTTAGTTATTATTAGTTATTAGTTTTGTTTTTTAATTACTTAGTTTATTATTATTATTATTTTCATTTATTTATTATTAGTTATTAGTTTTTTAGTTAATTTATATTGGTTATTAGTGATTATTATTTATTTATTTATTTATTATTAGTTTTGTTAGTTAATTATTAGTTATTAGTTTATTTTTTTATTATTAGTTATTAGTTTAGTTAGTTATTAATTTAGTTATTATTAGTTCTTTATTAGTTATTAGTTAGTTATTTAGTTAGTTAGTTTTATTAGTTAGTTTTATAGTTTATTATTAGTTATTAGTTTTTAATATTTAGTTAGTTATTAGTTTATTAGTTTAGTTATTTATTAGTTCCTTAGTTTTAGTTATTAGTTACGAATTTAGTTTTATCAGTTTAGTTATTAGTCATTTACTTTATTATTAGCTAATTTTTTAGTTTTATTAGTTATTAGTTATTATTAGTTATTAGTTTTTTACTTAATAGTTATTATTAGTTAGTTAATTTTCATTATTAGTTTATTAGTTATTAGTTAATTAGTTATTTTTAATTTTAGTTATTTAATTTATTAGTTTAGTTATTTATTTCATTATTAGTTAATTTGTTTAGTTATTATTAGTTATTAGGTTTATTAGTTAGTTATATTATTATTATTATTATTAGTTTGTTAGTTTTTATTAGTTTTACTAGTTATTAGTTATTATTAGATATTATTAGTTAGTTTTATTATTAGTTATTAATTATTATTCATTATTATTATAAGTTATTATTAATTTTATTATTATTAGTTTATTAGTTAGTTATTAATTTATTAGTTCTATTAAGTTTAGTTATTAATCAATTATTTATTAGTTAATTAGTTTTATTATTTAGTTTTTATTTTATTAGTTTTAGTTAGTTATTAGTTTTTAGTTAGTTTTATTAGTACTTAGTTAGTTAATTAATTATTATTTATTAGTTATTAGTTTTTTAGTTTAGTTAGTTTTATTATTAATTATTGTAGTTTTTTTTTATTATTACAAGATAGTTATCTTTATAGTTATTGGGTTATTAGTTATTAATTTATTTAGTTTATTAGTTATTAGTTATTAGTTATTATTAGTTATTAGTTATTATTAGTTATTAGTTTAGTTTTAGTTTTATTAGTAGTTTTAGTTAGTTATTAATATTAGTAATTAGTTAGTTAGTTATTAGTTTTATTATTAGTTTTATTATGTTTTAGTTTTAGTTATTAGTTAGTTATATTAGTTATTATTAGTCATTAGCTTTATTAGTTTAGTTTTAGTTAATTTTTAGTTAGTTTTAGTTTCAATTATTAGTTATTAGTTATTAGTTGTTAGTTATTAGTTTATATTATGTAGTTTATTAGTTAATTTTAAGCTATTAGGTATTTTAGTTTTTGTATGTTTTAGTTATTAGTTTTAGGTATTAGTTATGAGTTAGTTACTTATTAGTTTCATTTTATTAGTTACTAGTTTAGTTATTATTAATTATTTATTTATTAGTTATTAGTTTATTTAGTTATTATTAGGTTTATTAGTTATTAGTTTTAGTTTATTTAGTTGAGTTTAGTTTATTTGTATTATATTTAGTTTTTAGTTTAGTTATTAGTTAGTTATTAGTTTTTATTATTATTTAGTTATTAGTTTTAGTTAGTTATTTAGGTTTTAGTTAGTTAGTTTTTTTTAGTTATTAATTTATTAATTATTAGTTAGTTATTATTTTATTAGTTTATTAGGTTTTAGTTTATTTAGTTTTAGTTTTTTATTAGTTAGTTAGTTTATTGTTATTATTATTTAGTTTATTATTATTTTTTACTTTGTTATTTATTTAGTTCTTATTATTATTAGTTAGTTATTTTTATTATTAGTTAGTTATTTTTAGTTAATGATTATTATTAGTTATTTGTTTACTAGTTACTTAGTTTTATTATTAGTTTAGTTATTTTGTTTAGGTTTTTAGTTTTATTTATTAGTTAGTTAGTTAGTTATTAGTTATAATTATTTTTTGTTTTAGTTTTTATTTATTAGTTTATTTTATTAGTTTTATTTATTTTAGTTAATAGTTATAGTTTTATTATTAGCTATTTAGTTATTATTAGTTATTAGTTAGGTTTAGTTATTAGTTATTAGTTTATTTCATTAGTTTTATTAGTTTTTAGCTTAATTAGTTTTGTTAATTAGTTATTTAGTTATTATTAGTTAGTAATTTAGTTAGTTATTAGTTAATTTATTATTATTATTAACTAGTTATTATTTAGTTTATTATTAGTTTATTAATTATTATTAGTTAGTTATTATTATTAGTTAGTTATTATTATTAGTTCCTTAATTATTATTAGTTAGTTATTTATTTAGTTTATTAGTTTAAGTTATTCATTAGTTCATTATTTAGTTTATTAGTTATTATTTATTAGTTATTAGTTAGTTAGTTTTAGGTTATTTTTTTAGTTAATTATTTTTTAGTTTTAGTTAGTTAGTAGTTTATTAGTTATTAGTTATTTTAGAAATTTTTATTAGTTAGTTTAGTTAGTTTTAGTTTATTAGTTTTATTAGTTATTATTAGTTTAATTATTAGTTAGTTATTAGTTTATTAGTTAGTTTTAGTTTATTATTATTAGTTAGTTTAGTTTATTAGTTTATTAGTTTAGTTATTTAGTTAGTTTATTAATTTTTAGTTATTATTAGTTAGTTTTTTAGTTATTAGTTAGTTTAGTTATTTAGGTTTAGTTATTAGTTTAGTTATTTGTTATTTAGTCATTAGTAGTTTGAGTTAGTTATTAGTTACTAGTTATTATTATCTAGTTTATTAGTTTTTAGTTAGTTTAGTTATTTAGTTTATTAGCTTATTAGTTTTTATTAGTTATTTTAGTTATTAGTTATTAGTTATTAGTTATTAGTTTATTAGTTTTTTAATTTTATTATTATTTTTATTAGTTAGATTTCTCTAGTTAGTTTAGTTTATTAGTTATTTATTAGTTTATTATTATTAGTTTAAGTTATTAGTTTAGTTTATTTGTTTTATTATTAGTTAGTAATTAGTTTAGTTAGTTTAGTTAGTTATTGGTTATTATATTAGTTTATTAGTTATTATTATTAGTATTAGTTATTATTTTAGTTATTATTTATTTAGTCATCATTATTATTATTAGTTAATTGCATTATTATTAATTAGTTATTATTAGTTATTAATTTAGTTTTATTAGTTTTATTAGTTTATTAGTTTTATTTTTTAGTTATTAGTTATTAGTTTAGTTTTAGTTATTTTTATTAGTTATTAATTATTATTAGTTTATTAGTTTTAGTTTATTTTATTAGTTATTATAGTTAGTTTAGTTTATTTATTTTAGTTAGTTTATCAGTTTTTTAGGTTTATTATTACTAGTTATTATTAGTTATTTAGCTATTTATGAGTTAGTTATTATTATTAGTTTATTATTAGTTATTTTATTTTATTAGTTTTTATTAGGCTTATTACTTATTTATTATTATAATTATTAGCTATTAGTTATTAGTTAATAGTTTAGTTATTAGTTTTATTTATTATTTATTAGTAATTAGTTTAGTTATTTTTATTAGTTTAATTTAGTTTTATTATTTAGTTATTAGTTTGTTATTTTAGTTTTATTTATTAGTTATTATTTTATTATTACTATTTATTATTATTATTTATTAGTTAGTTATTAGTTATTAGTTAATTTATTATTTAGTTATTTAGTTTAGTTTTTATTTTTTATTAGTTTATTAGTGAGTTTATTAGTTTAGTTATTTTGTTTAGTTTTAGTTAGTTTTTTTTATTAGTTATTAGTTAGTTATTATTATTAGTTAGTTTAGTTAGTTATTAGTTAGTTAGTTATTATTAGTTAATATTAGTTATTAATTTTAGCTAGGTTTAATTTTAGTTATTATTTAGTTTATTAGGTTTTATTATTAGTTATTATTAGTTTAGTTTCTTAGTTTGTAGTTATTTAGTCATTTTTGGTTAGTTTTTTAGTTTATTATTATTATTATTATTAGTTTATTAGTTATTAGTTAGTTTTTAGGTTTTTATTAGTTTTATTATTATTTTAGTTAAACATTTTAGTTTATTAGCATTTTAGTTTAGTATTTAGTTATTAGTTATTATTAGTTTATTAGTTTATTTTACTTAGATAAGTTTTATTAATTAATTATTATTATTAGTTTTAGTTAGCTGTTATTAGTTATTTAGATAAGTTATTAGTTTTTTTATAGTTTTTTGTTTTTATGGTTATTTATTAGTTTAGTTAATAGTTTTACTTTTATTATTATTAGTTATTAGGTATTTTTATTAGTTTTATTAGTTTTATTAGTCATTACTAATTTGTTAGTTTTAGTTAGGTTATTTATTTATTAGTTATTATTAGTTATTAGTTATTAGTTTTAGTTATTTATTACTTAGTTATATTAGTTTATTATTAGTTAATATTTAGTTTTATTATTTATTAGTATTAGCTTTATTAGTTATTTAGGTTAATTATTTATTATTTATTTTATTATTAAGTTTAGTTATTATTTTTATTATTAGTTAGTTATTATTAGTTTTAGTTAGTTTTATTATTATTACTTAGTTTAGTTATTAGTTATTTAGTTAATTTTTATTAGTTTTAGTTATTTAGATATTAGGTTTTGGTTATTTTTATTTAGTTATTTTTATTAGTTTAGTTTATTAGGCTTTTATTAGTTTTATTAGTTATTTATTTATTTATTTATTATTAGTTAGTTTTTTATTAGTTAGTTATTTAGTTTTATTAGTTATTATTTAGTTATTAGTTTAGTTTATTAGTTTTTTATTAGTTAGTTTAAGTTTTTAGTTTTCTAGCTTAGTTATTTAGTTATTTAGTTATTAGTTTTGATTAGTTATTAGTTATTATTATTCAGTAGTTAGTTATTATTAGTTATTAGTTATTAGTTAGTTAGTTTACTTTTTTTAGTTTTATTAGTTTTTAGTTAGTTATTAATAGTCTTTAGTTTAATTAGTTATTAGTTAGCTATTAGTTATTAATTTATTATTAGTTTTATTATTTGTTATTAGTTTAGTTATTATTAGTTAGTTTTTGTTTTAGTTAGTTATTATTATTATTATTACTATTAATTATTAGTTTATTAGTTAATTTATTACTACTATTAGTTTATTAGTTTTTATTAGTTATTAATTTATTAATTTTTAGTTATTATTAGTTTTTTTAGTTAGTTATTATTTAGTTATTATTAGTTTTATTAGTCATTACTTTGGTTTTAGTTTAGTTAGTAATTATTAGTTTATTATTATTAGTTATTTGTTAGGTTATTTTAGTTATTATTAGTTAGTTTAGATAGTCAGTTATTGTTAGTTAATTAGTTTTTAGTTAGTTATTAGTTAGTTCAGTTTATTAGTTTTAGTTTAGTTATTATTATTAATTTTTTAGTTTTATTATTATTTAGTTAGTTAATTTTAGGTTTATTAGTTTGTTTAGTTTTATTAGTTTATTAGTTATTAGTTATTAATTTTAGGTTTAGTTAGTTATTATTAGTTTAGTTTTTAGGTTTTTTATTATTTATTAGTTTAGTTTTTTAGTTATTTTTTTAGTTATTATTAGTTTGTTTTTATTAGTTATTAGTTAAGTTTTATTATTAGTTAGTTATTAGTTATTAGTTTATTATTAGTTTTAGTTATTAATTATTAGTTATTAATAGTTAGTTTTATTATTAGTTTTAGTTAGTTTAGTTAGTTATTAGATATTTTTTAGTTTATTAGTTTATTAGTTTATTAGTTATTAATTATTAGTTATTAGTTTTTAGTTATTAGTTATTAATTAGTTTAGTTATTAGTTTAGTTAATAATTATTAGTTAGTTTTAGTATTTTAGTTTTTGGTTATTAGTTATTTGTTATTATTAGTTATTATTTTTCTAGATATTAATTATTTTGTTTAGTTTTTATTTATTATTTTATTAGTTTAGTTTATTAGTTTAGTTAGTTTTTATTAGTTATTAGTTTATTATTATTATTATTGTTTTAGTTATTAGTTATTAGTTTAGTTATTTATTATTTTTATTAGTTATTAGTTAGTTTAGTTTTTATTAGTTAGTTTATTTAGTTATTATTTAGTTTAGTTATTTATTTTTAGTTATTATTTATTATTAGTTATTAGTTTATTAGTTTTTTAGTTTAGTTATTATTATTATTTTATTTAGTTATTAGTTAGGTTTTTAATTTATTAGTTTATTAGTATTAGTTAGTTATTACTTATTAGTTTTAATTAGTTATTTATTGAGTTAGTTATTATTAGTTATAAGTTAATTTGTTTTTAGTTAGGTATTGGGATTAGTTATTAGTTATTTTAGTCAGTTAGTTTATTTAGTTTTTTTAGTTTTTAGTTATTTAGTTTATTATTATTTATTATTATTAGTTATTATTTATTAGTTAGTCAGTTAGTTTATTAGTTATTTATTAGTTATTAGTTATTAGTGTATTAGTTTATTAGCTATTAATTATTATTATTATTATTATTATTATTATCTTAGTTAGTTATTAGTTTTATTATTAGTTTATTATTTAGTCATTATTTATTATTTTATTAAGTTTAGTTTAGGTTTTTAGGTTTATTTTACTTTTTTAGTTTTAATTAGTTATTAGTTAATTATTAGTTATTATTAGTTATTAGTTTATTAGTTATTTAGTTTATTAATTAATTTATTATTAATTATTAGTATTTTAGTTTTATTATTTTATAAGTTATTAGTTTAGTTAGTTTTGTTATTTTATTCTTAGTTATTATTAGTTATTATTTTTTGATTAGTTAGTTATTTAGTTATTTTATTAGTTTAGTTAGTTTAGTTATTATTATTATTTAATTTATTAGTTATTAGTTTATTAGTTGTTATTAGTTATTAGTATTTTTATTTAGTTATTTAGTTTTATTATTAGTTATTTATTTATTAGTTTTAGTTAGTTTTATTAGTTATTTATTTATTGTTATTATTTAGTTAATAGTTAGTTTTAATTTAGTTATTAGTTTAGTTATTTATTAGTTAGTTTTAGTTATTATTAGTTTTGGTTTAGTTTTTTTGTATTTTTGTTTAGTTATTATTATTAATTTTATTCTTATTTTAAAGTTCTTAATTTATTATTATTTTCTTACTTATTAGTTAGTTATTATTAGTTATTATTAGTTATTAGTTTGTTTATTATTAGATATTTATTAGTTAGTTTAGTTTATTAGTTAGTTATTAGTCTTAATTATTAATTTAGTTATGTATTATTAGTTTTATTAGCTTTTATTAGTTATTTATTAGTAACTTAGTTTATTATTACTTTATTTATTATTTGTTTATTATTAGTTTAGTTATTTTATTATTTATTATTAGTTTATTAGCTTTATTATTTTTATTATTTGTTTTTTACTAGTTAATTAGGTTTTTAGGATTTTTAGTTATTATTAGTTATTTGTAATTATTAGTTTAGTTATTATTAGCTTTTATGTTTAGTTATTAGTTATTATTATTTATTATTTTATTATTAGTTATTATTTATTATTAGTTAATTATTTATTTTTATTAATTAATTATTAGTTTAGTTTTAGTTTTTTAGTTATGTACTTAGTTTTAATAGTAATTAGTTTATTAGTTTTTAGTTATTAGTTTAGTTATTATTATTATTATTTTAGTTATTAGTTTATTATTATTAGTTAGATTTAGCTATATTAGTTTATTATTAGTTAGTTTTAGTTAATTATTAGTTTTAGTTTTTAGTTTAGTTTATTTTTTTAGTTATTAGTTTTTTTATTATGTTTATTATTTTTATTTTGTTATTAGTTAGTTAGTTAATTTTTTATTAGTTTAGTTTAGTTAATAGGTTTTAGTTTTTTAGTTAGTTTAGTTAGTTTTTTAGGTTATTAGGTTTTATTAATTTTTATTAGTTAGTTTTATTAGTTTAGTTTTTAATTAGTTTTATTAGTTTAGTTAGTTAGTTTATTAGTTTAATAATTTAGTTTTAGTTAGTTTAGTGAGTTTAGTTTTTAGTTTTAGTTTTATTTATTAGTTATTTAGTTTAGTTTTATTAGTTTTATTTAGTTAGTTTAGTTAATTTATTTTATTTGTTATTTAATTTATTATTAATTATTATTAGTTATTAGGATTTATTTATTAAGTTTTAGTTTTTTTAGTTTTATTATTACTTTATTTGGTTTAGTTTTTAATAGTTATTTAGTTTTTTTATTATTAGTTTAGTTTATTAGTTTTTAGTTAGTTTTATTAGTTTTTTTTTTAGTTTTATTATTAGTTATTAGTTATTAGTTAGTTTTTAGTTAGTTTTAAATTTTATTAAATATTAGTTTTTTTTTATTTTGTTTATTAGTTATTATTATTAATTATTATTAGGTAGTTATTAATTTTAGTTCTTAGTTTTATTAGTTTTATTAGTTATTAGTTAGTTTAGTTTTTTATTTTATTATTAGTTTTTTAGTTTATTAGTTCTTAGTTTTTTAGTTTTATTAGTTAGTTAGTTAGTTAGTTTATTTAGTTATTATTAATTATTAGTCTAGTTTTTAGTATATTATTAGTTATTAATATTTATTTGTTATTAGTTTATTATTTTAGTTTTTATTAATATTATTATTATTGTTTTTTATTATTGATTAGTTTTTAATTTATTAGTTTTTAGCTTTATTAGTTCATTAGTTATTTTGTTTTTATTATTAATTTTAGTTATTAGTTTATTATTATTGTTAGTTTTGTTATTTAGTTATTATTATTATTATTAGTTAGTAATTTTAGTTATTATCATTTATTATTATTTTTAGTTTTACTTACTTTTAGTTATTAGTTTATTTTATTAATTAATTTTAGTTTAGTTAATATTTATTATTATTAGTTAGTTTTTATTAGCAATTTATTTATTAGTTTAGTTATTAGGTTTTAGTTATTATTACTTATTAGTTATTATAGCTTATTAGTTATTATTATTTATTATTTATTTAGTTACAAGTTTAGGTATTAGGTTTATTTTTTATTATTAGTTACTATTAGTTTATTAGTTTATTTTAGTTATTATTATTAGTTTATTAGGTTATTAGTCTTAGTTTATTAGTTTTATTTTTTTAGTTTTATTAGTTTTTTAGTTTAATTATTATTTAGTTATTAGTTATTAGTTAGTTATTATTATTAGTATTAGTTTATTTTTATTATTTAGTTATTAGTTTAGTAATTTTTAGTTTATTATTAAAAGGTTTTATTTTTATTATCTAGTTATTTATTAGTTTAGTTTTATTGGTTTTTTGTTTAGCTTAATTATTATTATTATTATTATTATTAGTTTTTATTAGTTTATTAGTTTATTAGGTTTTAGGTTAATTTTGTTATTATTATTAGTTTTTATTAGTTATTTGTTATTAGTTATTTGTTTTATTTTTAGTTTATTATTATTTAATTTTTTTAGTTTTTAGTTTATTAGATTTAGTTAGGTTTAGTATTTAGTTTATTAGTTAGTTTTATTAGTTTAGTTATTATTAGTTTAGTTTATTGTTAATTATTTAATTTATTTTATTAGATATTAGTTTTTAATAGTTTTTACTTATTACTTAGTTAATTAGTTATTATTAGTTAGTTATTTATTTAGTTATTATTAGTAATTTTTTATTATTAGTTTATTAGATATTAGTTTAGTTAGTTTTTTATTAGTTTTTTATTATTAGTTTTATTATTATTATTATTATTATTATTATTATTAGGTTTTAGTTATTAGTTATTAGTCATTAGTTAGTTTTAACTTGTTTATTAGTTAGTTTTTTTAGTTTTTAGCTAGTTATTATTCTTAGATAGTTATTAGTTTATTATTTTAGTTATTAATTTATTTGTTAGTTTAATTTAGGTTTTATTAGTTTTTATTAGTTATTTTGGATTTAGTTTAGTTTTTAGTTTAGTTAATTTTTATTTTGTTTATTAGTTTTATTATTATTATTAGTTAGTTAGTTATAGTTATTTTGTTATTATTATTATTTTACTTTTATTATTAGTTATTTGTTTTTATTAGTTATTAGTTTAGTTAGTTATTTGTTTTAGTTTATTTATTTCATTTAGTTACTAGTTTTTATTAGGTTTTTAGTTTTATTAGTTAGTTAGTTACTTATTTTACTAGTTTTTATAACTTTAGTTTTATTAGTTAGTTTAGTTATTTAGTTTTTTTATTAGTTATTACTTTAGTTATTTAGTTTATTATTAATTAATTATTTTGTTTTATTATTAGTTATTAATTTATTTTTAGTTATTATTTAGTTAGTTTAGCTTAGTTTTTATTAGTTTTTAGTTATTTATTAGTTATTTATTAGTTATTATTAGTTAGATATTAGTTATTTTTTAGTTTATTATATTAGTTATTAGTAATTATTATTATTAGCTTAATTTATTATTTTTTTATTATTAGTTTAGTTATTATTAATTAGTTATTTAATTATTATTAGTTTACTAATTTTATTAGTTATTAGTTTATTAGTTATTAGTTATTAGTTATTAGTTATTATTATTATTAATTATTAGTTATTAGTTATTTATTTTTTTAATTTAGTTTTATTACTATTTTATTATTAGTTTAGTTATTTATTATTATTATTAGTTATTATACTTATAACTTTAGTTCTTATTTGTTATTAGTTTAGTTAGTTATTAAGTTTTAGTTTATTAGTTTTTTAGTTTTAGTTACTCGTTATTATTAGTTAGTTATTAGTTTTTTTTAGTTAGTTGTATTATTATTAGTTTATTAGTTATTTATTTTAGTTATTATTATTAGGATTAGTTTTTTATTATTAGTTTTATTATTAGTAGTAGTAGTAATTATTTTTATTAGTTTTATTAGTTATTAGGTTTTATTAGTTATTAATTATTAGTTTTAATTATTTATTATTAGTTATTAGTTTTATTAGGCTTTCGGTTTTATTTGTTATTTATATTGTTTAGTTTTAGTTTTAGTAGTTTATTATTATTATTATTATTATTATTAGTTATTTATTATTAGTTATTATTAGTTTATTTAATTATTAATTTTAATTTTATTTGCATTATTACTTATTATTAGTTTTGTAGATTAGTTTTTTTATTAGTAATTAGTTTATTAGTTATTTTTATTATTCATTAAGTATTATTTATTATTTAGTTTTTTATTACTTTATTTAGTTATTTTTAATTATTTAGTTAATAATTTATTTAGTTATTTTCTTTAGTTTTTATTAGATATGTTTGGTTAGTTTTATTAGTTTATCAGTTATTAGTTTATTTGTTTTATTATTATTAGTTATTAGTTATTATTTTAGTTTTATTAGTTATTAGTTATTATTATTATTAGTTATTAGTTTGGTTAGTTTAAGTTATTATTAGTTATGTTTAGTTTTTAGTTTTTTTTAGTTTATTATTATTATTCTTAGATATTATTTATTATTTAGTTATTAATTATTATTAATTGTTAGTTTTATTATTTTTCATTTATTAGTTTTAGTTTTTAGTTTTTAGTTTATTAGTTAGTTTTATTAGTTAGTTATTTATTATTTAGGTTTATTAATTATTAGTTAGTTATTTTTAGTTAGTAGTTATTATTAGTTTAGTTATTAGTTTTTTAATTTTATTAGGTTTTAGTTTTTAGCTTTAGAACTAAACTAAACTAAAACCTAATAACAAATCAAACTAATAAACTAAACTAATAAAACTAATAAATAATAAACTAATAAAAACTAAACATAATAATAAACTAAACTAACAAAAAAAACTAATTAATAAAATAAAAACTATCTAATTAACTAACTAACTAATAATAATAAACTCAAAAATAAAACTAACTAAAAAAACCTAATAACTAAATAAAACTAATAAAAACTAAAAAATAAAACAAAATAAATTAAATAACTAATAACTAATAATAATAATTAAAAAACCTAAAAACTAAAACTAAAATAAACAAATAATAAGTAATAATTGATAAAACCTAAATAACTAATAAACTAAAACTACTAACTAATAATAACTAACTAAAAACCTAATAACTAATAAATAAAAATAATAAAACTTACAAAACTAAATAATAAACTAACTAATAAAACTAATAAAATTAATAAAAACTAATAAAATAATAAACTAATAACTAATAAACTAATAAACTAATAATTAATAAATTAATAATAACTAATAATAATAAATAAACCTAATAACAAAATTAATAACTAAACTAATAATAAATAATAATAACTAATAACTAATAATAACTAAAACATAATAACTAAACAAATAAATAAATAACTAATAAAAACTAACAAAAAATAATAAATAATAACTAAACTAAAACTAACTAATAAAATAAACTAATAACTAAAAAAATAGGTAAAACTAATAATAATAATAACTAGTAGTAACTAAAATAACTAACTAATAATAATAATAACTCATAATAAAAATAATAATAACCAAATAATAAAACTAATAATAATAATAAACTAATAACTATAAGTAATAATAAAAACTAAAAAACTAATAACTTATAAACTAATAAAACTAAAAATAAATAACTAATAAAATAAAACTAATAAATAATCAAAAAATAATAATAATAAAATTAATACAAACTAAACTAATAAACTAATAAATAATAATAATTAATAATAAACTAAAACTAAACTAATAATTAATAATAACTAACTAAACTAACTAACTAACAAACTAGGTAAAAAAAAACTAATAACTAATAAACTAAAAATTAATAATAAAATAAAAACTAAAATAACTATTAACTAATAAAACTAAAAAAACTAAAAACTAAAACTAAAAACTAACTAATAATAACTAATAAACCTAAAAACTAATAAAATTAAAAACTAATAAAACTAATAACTAACTGAAAACTAACTAATAACTAACTAAAAATTAATAAAACTAATAACTAAAAACTAATAAACTAAACAAATAAACTAAACTAATAACTAAAAAAACTAAATAACTAATAAAAACTAAACCTAATAAACTAATAATAAAATTAATAAAACTTAAACATAATAAATAAAACATAATAACAAATAATAAATAACTAAATAAATAATTAATAGAATAAACTAATTAAACTAATAACTAACTAAACTAACAAAATAAAACTAATACAACTAAACCTAATAATTAGTAAAAACTAATTAATTAAACTAAAACTAAACTATAAACTAAACTAACTAAACTAATAAACTAATAAACTAACTAACTAAACTAATTAACCTAATAAAAAAAACTAAACTAAATTTGTAAAACCTAATATCCTAAAAAACTAACTAAACTAACTAAAAAACTAAAACTTAATAACTAAACTAAACTAATAAAAAACTAACCAACTAATAACTAAATAAAATTAATAAATAGAACTGAAAACTAATAATCAACTAATAATAAAATTAAACTAATAGCTAAAAACTAAACTAAACTAAAAACTAAAACTAATAACTAACCAAAAACTAACTAATAATAAACTAATAAAACTAAACTTAACTAATAATAATAAACTAATAAAACTAAAACTAATAACTAAAATAATAATAATAATAATAACTAAACTAATAACTAAAAACTAATAAACTAATAACTAATAAAAACTAACTAAATAACAAAAGAAATAAAACTAAATTAATAATAAACTAACCAATAAACTAATAAACTAATAACTAATAATAACTAATAACAAATAATAATTAATAACTAAACCTAATAACTAGTAATAACAACTAAACTAATAATAACTAATAACTAATAATAACTAAAATTTCTAAAAACCTAACTAACTACCTAGAAACTAATAATAAAACTAATAAAACTAATAAACTAATAATAAATAATAAAATAACTAAACTAATAACTAAATAAATAATAAATAAACTAATAATAAACTAACTAACTAATAAATAACTAATAAAAACTCATAAAACTAATAATAAATAACTATACTAATAACTAAAACAAATAACTTACTAATAAACTAAACTAACTAATAAATAACTAAATAAGAAAACTAATAATAACTAAATAATAACTAAACTAATAATTAATAATAACTAATAAAATAACTAATAATAACTAAAGAAAATAATAACAAGCTAATAACTTATAAATAATAATAAAGTAAAAAAAACTAATAATAATAACTAAATAAAAAAACTAAAAAGTAAACTAAAATTAAAAATAACTAAAAGTAACTAATAAATAACTAAACTAATAACTAAATAATAACAAAAACTAAATAACTAATAAAATGAACTAAAACTAATAAACTAATAACTAATAATAATTAATAAACTAAATAATAATAATAACTAAACTAGCTAAACTAATAAAATAACTAAATAACTAACTAATAAAAAACTAATAACTATAACTAATAGAATAATAACTAATAAAAACTAATAAATAAACTAAACTAATAACAAACTAATAACTAATTAAAACTAATAATAAAAAAAAACTAAAAAATTAAATTGAACGTGATATAATAATAAATAATAATTAAAATAATAAACTAACAATAATAATAAAACTAATAACTAACTAAAATTATAATTATAATAATTAATATCAAATAAACTAATAAACTAATAACTAATAACTAATAAACTAACTAACTAACTAATAAATAATAACTAATAATAACTAAAATTTAATAAAACTACATAAACTAGCTCACTAAAATATCTAATAATTAATCCTAATAATTAACTAAAAACTAAATAACTAATAACTAATAATAACTAACTAAATAAATAACTAATTAAATCTAATGAACTAATAACCAACTAATAATAATAAACTAATAAACTAAAAACCTGGAAAATAACTAAATAACTAACTAAAATAATAATAACTAACTAATAATAATAACTAAACTAAAAAACTACTAAACTAATAACTAGTATTATCAAATAACTAATAATAAATAACCTAATAAATTAACCAATAAAAACTAAACTAACTAATAACTAATAAAAACAATAAATAACTAAACTAATAACTAATAACTAAAAGTAGTAACATAATAATAATAAACTAATAACTAATTAAACTAACTAAATTAATAAACTAATAAACTAAAGTTATAAACTAATAAATAAAAACTAAACTATATAACTAATAACTAAAAAGATAATACCTAATAATGAAATAATAACTAATAATTGAAAAACTAAAATAATAAATTTAACTAACTAATAGCTAATAACTAAATTAATAACTAAACTAATATCTAAACCAATAACTAACTAATAACTAAAAACAAAAAACTAATAACTAATAACTAATAAACAAATAAATTAAAAAATAACTAATAACTAATAAAACTAACTAAAACTAATAATAAAACTAACTAATAATAACTAATAACTAATAACTAAATAACTAAAACTAATAACTAATAACTAATAAACCTAACCTAAACTAATAATTAATAACTAACTAATAATAAAAACCCAAACTAATAACTAAGAAAAACTAACTAATAATAACTAAATAAATAACTAAAAAAATTAAACTAATAACTAATAAAAACCTAAAAACTAAACTAATCATAACTAACTAAGCCTAAAACTAATAACTAATAACTAATAAACTAATAATAATGAATGAAATAAAACTAATAAAACTAAACTAAATAATAAACCAAAAACTAACTAACTAAATAATAATAAAACTAAAAAAACTAAAACATAATAAATAAAACCTAATAACTAAAAATATCTAATAATAAATAACTAAATAAATAACTAATAAAATAAACTAACTAAACTAATAACTAACTAAAACTAATAAACTAAACCTAATAACTAATAAAAACTAATTATCAAACTAAATAACTAATAAATAAAATTAAAACTAAACTAAAAACTAAACTAACTAAATTAGATAAAACTAAACTAATAAATTAATAAATTAACTAACTAAACTAATAAAACTAATAAAAAAATATTAAACTAAACTAATGAAACTAACTAACTAATAAAAACTAATAAAACCTATAAACTTAATAACTAACTAAACTAACTAAAAGATCAAAACTTAATAACTAAACTAAACTAATAAATAACTAACTAATTAATAACTAAATAAAACTAATAAACATAATTAAAAACTAATAACCAACTAATAATAAAACTAAACTAATAATTAACTAAAACTAACAAATAATAAACTAATAAAACTAAACCTAACTAATACTAATAAACTAATAAAACTAAAACTAATAATTAAAATAACAATAATAACTAAACTAATAACTAATAAAAATAACAAAATAACTAAAAAACAAAACTAAACTAATAATAAACTAACTAATAAATTAATAAGTAATAATAACTAATAACTAATAATAATTAAATAATGAATAATAACTAATAACTAAACATAATAATTAATAATAAAAACTAAACTAATAATAACTAATAATTAAAAATCCTAAGAACCTAACTAACTAGCTAAAAATTAATAATAAAACTAATAAACTAATAATAAATAATAAAATAACTAATCTAATAACTGCATAAATAATAAATAAACTAATAATAAACTAACTAACTAATAAATAACTAAATAAGAAACCTAATAATAACTAAATAATAACTAAACTAAAATCTAATAATAACTAATAAAATAATAATAAACTAATAACTTATAAATAATAATAAAAAATAAAAATAGTAATAATAACTAAATAAAAAATAAAATAACTAAACTAAAACTAACTAATAAATAACTAAACTAATAACAAAATAAAAACTAACTAATAACAAAATAATAACAAAAAATAAATAACTAATAAAACTAAAAAAAATTAATAAACTAATAATTAATAATAACTAATAAACTAATAACTGACAAACTAAATAATAATAATAACCAAACTAACTAAACTAACATAATAACTAAATAACTAGCTAATAAAAAACTAATAACTAAAATAAATAGAATAATAACTAAAAATAACTAATAATAACTAAACTAATAACTAATAAAATAATAAAACTAAAAAACTAGTAATTAATAATAACTAAAATAAATAAACAAAACTAATAACTAACTAATAACTAATTAAAACTAATGATAAAATAAACTTAAAAAACTAAACTAAACCTAATAAAATAATAAATAATAACTAAAATAATAAACTAATAATAATAACTAATAATAAAACTAATAACTAATAAATAACTAATAAAGTAACAAACTAACTAATAAATAATAACTAAGAAAAACTAATAATAATAAATAAATATCTAAAAACTAATAAAACTAGATAAACTAACTCACTAAAATAACTAATAACTAATCCTAATAACTTACTAAAAACTAAATAACTAACAACTAATAATAATTAACTAAACAACTAACTAATTAAAACTAATAAACTAATAACTAACAAATAAAAATAAACTAATAAACTAAAACCTAGCCAGTAACTAAATAACTAACTAAAATAATAAAAATAACTTATAATAATAACTAAACTAATAAACTAATAAACTAATAACTAATAATAAATAACTAATAATAACTAACTAACTAATAATAAAAACCTAAACTAATAACTAATAAAAACTAATTAATAATAACTAAATAAATAGCTAAAAAAGTAAACTAATAACTAACAAAAACTTAAAAACTAAACTAATAATAACTAACTAAACCTAAAACTAATAATAAATAACTAATAAACTAATAATAAATAATAAAATATAACTAATAAAACTAAACTAACTAATAAAACTAAAACTAACTAACTAAAAAATAATAAACTAAAAAGACTAATAATAATAATAATAATAATAATAATAATAATAATAACTAAACTAAACTAATAAACTAAACTAACTAATAACTAACTAGAAACTAATCAACTAACTAAACTATCTAATAATAACTAAAAAACTAATAACTAAAAGAACCAAACTAATAACTAATAATAATAAACTAATAATAACTAACTAAACTATTAACTAATAACTAAATAATAACTAACTATAAAACTAATAACTAGAAAAACTAATAATAACTAAAAACTAATAAACTAATAAATAACTAAAACTAATAAACTAATAACTAACTAATAACTAAAATAAAACTAATAAACTAATAAACTAATAAATAACTAGTAATAATAAACTAACTAATAAACTAATAGCTAATAATAATAATAACTAAACTAATAACTAATAATAATAAAACTAGTAATAAACTAATAACTAATAACTAACTAAATAATAAATAACTAAACAATAACAAACTAAACTAAAGAACTAATAATAACTAACTAGAAAAACTAATAAAACTAATAAAACTAATAAAATTTAAAAAAACTGAACTAACTAATTAATAACTAATAACTAATAATCAATAACTAACTAACAATAATAACTAATAAGTAATTAAAACTAATAACTAAAAACAAAATAACTAAACTAAAAAATGAAAAAACTTAAACTAACTAATAAAAAACTAATTAGCTAAACTAATAACCAAGAAAAATAACTAATAAAACTAAATAATTAACTAACTAATAAAAAAACTAACTAATAATAAATAACTAAATAAAACTAATTAAACTAATTAAAAAACCTAATAAACTAAACTAATAAAAATAACTAAATAAAATAAACTAATAACTAACTACATCCTAATAGCTAAATAATTAAAATAAGTAAAACCTAACTAAATAATTAATAACTAGACTAACTAATCATAATAAAACAAACTAATAAAACTAATAATAAAGAACTAATAATAAAAAATTAACTAAACCTAATATTAAAACTAATAATAAATAACTAAACTAAATAACTAATAAAACTAAATAACTAAATAATAAAATCTAATAAACTAATAAAAAAACTATCTAACAAAAACTAAACCTAATAACTATACTTAAAAACTAACTAACTAAAAAACCTAATAATAAAAAATAATACAACTAAATAAAATAAATAATAATAAATAATAAACTTATAAAACTAAATAATAAATAACTAAAACTAATAAATAATACCTAATAATAACTAATAAATAAATAACCTAACTAAATTTAACTAAGTAATAATAACTAATAAAACTAATAACTAATAAAAAATTTAATAACTAAAAATAATAAAACTAAAACTATTAACTAAATGAATAAATAACCATAAAAACTTAAAAACTAATAACTAAACCAAATAACTAATAAGAAGTAACTAAAACTAATAAAACTAATAAAATAATAAACTAATAATAACTAATTACTAAATAACTAAACAAAAAACTAATAAACCAAAATGTTTAACTAAAAGAATAATAAAACTAATATAAACCTAAAAACTAACTAACTAATAATTAACTTATTAACTATTAATAAAGAACTAACTAATAACTAATAAACTAATAATAATAATAAACTAAAAAACTAACTAATAATAACTAAATAACTAACTAACTAACAAACTAAACTAATAAGAACTAATAATAAAACCTAATAAACAAAATAATAACTATAGCAAAATCTAACTAATAACTATTAATAAGTAACTAAAATAACTAATAATAATAAGTAACTAATAACTAATAATAACTAAATAACTAAAAAAAACTAACTAAAACTAAACTAAATAACTAAACTAATAAACTAACTAATAAACTAATAAATAACTAAAAATTAATAATAAACTACACTAACTAATAATAAAACTAAAACTAAACTAATAACTAATAACTAACTAATAAATAATAATAATAAGTAGTTATAACATAATAATAACTAACTAATAAAACTAAAATAACTAACTAACAACTAAATAATAAAACTTAACTAAAGTAATAAGAATAACTAAACTAATAACTAATAAATAATAATTAAAACTAATAATTAAACTAATAACTAATAATAAAAATAGTAATAAATAAATAATAAACATACTAAAAACTAATAAAATAAAATAACTAATAATAAACTAATAATAATATCTAACTCATAAATAACTAAATAACTAATAAAAACTAATAATAATAAACCTAAAAAACTAATAAACTAACTAAAATAAATAAACTAAACTAACTATAATAACTAATAAAACAAACTAAAATTAATAAACTAATAATGACTAATAACTAATAAAAATAACTAAAACTAAACTAATAATTAATAACTAAACCTAATAACTAATAACTAAAAAATAAAACTAATAAATTAACTAAATAAACTAATAAAATATAATAATAATAAACTTAAAAAATAATAAACTAACAAAAATAAATAAACTAAACTAACTATAATAACTAATAAACTAAAACCTAAAAAACTAATAATGACTAATAACTAATAAAAATAACCAAAACTAAACTAATAACTAATAACTAAACCTAGTAACTAATAACCTAAAAAAACAAAACTAATAAACTAACTAAATAAACTAACTAAATAAACTAATAAAACTAATAAAACTAAGCTAATAATAAATAATAACTAACTAATAATAAAAGTAAATAACTAATAATAATAACAACTAAATAAATAACTAATAATTAACTAAAATAACAACCAATAAAACAAAAATAACTAACTAATAGACTAATAAAACTAATAACTAATAACTAATAACTAATTAAAACTAATAATTAATCTAATAACTATCTAATAATAAACCTAAAAAACTAAATCAATAATGAAAACTAACTAAATAAAACTAAACAATAAAAAAATAAAAAAATAAAAAAACTAATAAACTAATAACTAATAACTAAATAACTAATAAAACTAATAAACTATAAACTAAATAAGTGAACTAAATAAAAACTAATAACAACTAAACCAATAAATTAATAAACTAAATATTAATAACTAATAACTAAACTAATAATTAAATTAAATAACAAAACTAACTAATAATTAAAAAACAAACTAATAATAACTAAAAACTAATAAACTAACTAAATAACTAAACTAATAAACTAAACTAACTAATAATAAACTAATAAACTAACTAAAACTAATAAATTAAACTAACTAATAATAAATAAACTTACTAAACTAACTAATAAAAATTAATATAAATAATTAATAACTAATAAACTAATAACTAACTAAAATAAAAATAAATAAATAATAACTAACTAAAAAAACCTAAAACTAACTAACTAGTAACTAATAAATAATAAATAATAAATAATAAACTAAATAATAAACTAACTAATAACTAAACTAATAAACAAAATAACTAACTAACTAATAATAACTAACTAACTAATAATTATAACTAACTAATAATATTTAATAAACAAATAATAACTAATAATAAACTAAATAATAACTAGGTAATAATAATAAAAATAAACTAATATTAACTAAATAACTAACTAATAAAAGTAACTAAGCTAAAAACTAATAAACCTAATAAAATAAACTAATAACTAACAACTAAACTTAATTAATAACTAATAATAACTAAATAATTAATAATAAAACTAAACCTAATAACTAAAGCTAATAAAACTAATAAAATTAACTAATAAATAAAAATCAAAACAAATAATAGAAATAACTAATAACTAACTAACTAACTAATAAACAAAACAAAAAAAACTAAACAAAATAAATAAAGTAATAATAAAACTAAGTAACTAGTAAACTAATAAATAATAATAATAATAATAATAACAAACTAAACTAATAAACTAATAAAAAAAGCTAACAAATAATAATAAAAACTAAATAAATAACTAGCTAAAAACTTATAATTAACTAATAAAACTAACTTACTAAAACTAATAAAATAATAAACTAAAACTAATATAATAATTCACTAAGTAAACTAATAAAATAATAACTAACTAATAACTAATAAACTAATAAGCTAATAACTAAACTAATAACTAATAAAAACTAAATCTAATAACTAATAAAACTAATAAACTGACTAATAACTAAACTAAAACTAATCTAACTAATAACTAATAATAAACTAAACTAACTAACTAATAAATAAACTAAAACTAATAACTAATGTACCTAATAATAATTAAATAAATAAATAACTAATAATAACTAAACTAATAAAAACTAAAAAACCTAATAACTAAAATTAACTAACTAATAAACTAATTAATATAAGCTAATAACTAATAATTAAAACTAAAACTAAAACTAACTAAAAACTAAATAAATCTAAACTAATAAAACTAATAACTAATAATAACTAAAAAAACTAACTAATAAAGTAAACAAACTAATAACTAAAACTAAAACCTAATAAAACTAATAAATAACTAACTAATAACTAATATTAATAACTAACTAAAACTAACAAATAAAACTAAACTAATAACTAAACAAAAAACTAAACTAATAACTAATAACTAGTAATAATAACTAAACTAATAACTAAACTAAATAACTAAATAACTAATAACTAATCTAATAACTAATAATAATAAACTAAATAAACTAATAACTAACTAATAACTAATAAACTAATAACTATCTTGTAATAACTAATAATTATAATAAAAAACTAATAAATAATAATTAATACAAACTAACTAAATTAAAAACCTATTAACTAATAAATAGTTAACTAACCAACTAATAATAAAATAACTAAAACTAACTAACTAAACTAATAAAACTAACTAAAATTAATAACTAACTAAAACTAATAAAATAAAACTAAATAATTGAACTAACTAATAAATAAGTAACTAACAACTAAACCTAATAAAACTAATAAACTAATAATAATAAAAATAACTAACTAATAATAATAATTAATAATAACTAACTAAAAAATAACTAATAAAAATAATAACTAAACTAATAATAATAACTAATGAAATAATAAACTATTAACTAATAATAAACTAATTAAACTAAACTAAAACTAACTAACTAATAAACTAACTAATAACTAATTATAATAATAAAACTAACTACACTAACTAAAAATAATATTGACTAACTAATAACTAACTAATAATAATAAGCTAATAACTAATAATAACTAAACTAAACTAATAACAAATAAGTAATAAAACTAACTAATAATTAATAACTAATCAAACCTAAATAAATAACTAAAACTACTAAAACTACTAACTAAATAACTAACTAATAATAACTAAAAACTAAACTAATAACTAAACTAGCTAATAATTAATAAAATAAAACTTAAATAGCTAATAAACTAAAATTAATAAACTAAATAACTAAATAATAACTAACTAAACCTAATAACTTAAACCTAATTAAATAATAACTAAAACTAATAAAATTAATAATTAACTAAACTAATAACTAAACTAATAAAACTAACTAATAAGTAATAAAAACTAAATAACTAACTAACTAATAAAATAACTAATAAAACTAATAATATTAAACTAATAAACTAAAAACATAATAACCTAATAAAACTAACTAAACTAAACTAAAAAACTAAAAAATAAATAACTAAACTAATAACTAATAAATAATAAAACTAATAACTCAAACTAAATAAAACTAAATAATAAATAAGTAATAAACTAATAACTAAACTAACTAAAACTAACAAACTAATAGTAACTAACTAAAAACTAAATTAACTAGACTAAACTAATAATAACTAGCTAATAACTAATAAATAAATAACCTAATAACTAATAAAAATTAATAATAAAACTAAACTAATAACTAATAAACTAATAATAAACAAATAATAAATAAAAAACTAATAACTAAATAAAACTAACAAAACTAAACCTAATAACTAATAAAACTAATAATAACTAACTGATAATAAAATTAAATATCTAAATAATAACTAATAAACTGATAAACTAATAATAAACTAATAAACAAAAACTAATAACTAAACTAATAACTAAGAAAGCTAACTAACTAATAACTAAAATCTAATAAATTAATAACTAAATAATAAACTAATTAACTAATACACTAATAATTAAATAACTAACAAATAACTAATAAAACCAAATAAACTAAATAATAAAAATAATAAATAACTAAATAACTAACTAATAAACTAATAACTAACTAAAACTAATAACTAACTAAACTAATAGCTAAAGCTAAATATTAAAACCTAAACTAACTAAATTAATAACTAATAACTAAACTAATAACTAAAATTAATAAAACTAAAAACTAATAAAGCCTAATGGCTAAACTAATAACCAATAATTAACTAATAACTAAACTAAAAACTAAACTAACTAAACTAATAATAACTAATAACTAAATAATTAAAAATAACTAAAGTAATAATAAACTAAAAACAAAATAGTAATAATAACTAATAACTAAATAAAAACTAATAACCTAACTAATAACTTAACTAACTAAATAGTAATAACTAAATTAAAGACCTAATAAAACTAATACTAATAATTAATAATAAACCTAATATTTAACTAATAACTAATAACTAACTAATAGTAACTAAATTAATAACAAATAATAAAAATAATAATAATTAACTAAAAATGAGAACTAATAAACTAATAACTAAACTAACTAATAACTAAAAACTAACTAAACTAACTAATAATAATAATAACTAGCTAAAAAACTAAACAAACAAATTACTAAAAAATAAACTAATAACTAATAATAAATAAACTAATAACTATATAGTATTAATAACTAATAATGATAAATAAAAAACTCAACTAATAATTAATAACTAATAAAACCTAATAAATAAACTAATAAAAATAATAACTAAAACTAGTAAAACTAATAAATAACTAACTAATAGCTAACTAATATCTAATAAACTAATAAAATTAACTAATAATAAATAATAACAAATAACAAAAATAATAATTAGAAAATTAAATAAAATGAAACTAATAACTAAATAACTAATAATAATATCTAACTAACTAATAAAATAAACTATTAATAAAACTAACTAAAACTAACTAATAATAATAACTAACTAGTAAAACTAACTAATAATATCTAATAACTAAAACTAAATTACTAAGCTAAAAACTAATAATAATAAACCTAATGAAACTAAACTAAAACTAATAAAACTAACTAAAACTAATAAAACTCTAAATAACTAAACTAATAAATAAAAAACTAAATAACAAAGAAATTACTAATAACTAATAAGTAAATAACTAACTAAACTAAACCTAAAAACTAAACTAATAATAACTAAAACTAACTAACTAATAACTAAATAATAAATAATAAAACTAATAATAATAAAGTAATAACTAAATAATAATAATAAAAACTAAAACTAACTAAATAATAAACTAAAAACTAACTAATAACTAACTAATAACTAATAAACTAATACCTAATAAATAAACTAATAAAACTAATATTAACTAACCTAATAACTAATGATTAATAACTAGTAAATAATAAATAATAACTAACTAAAACTAATAATAATAAAACTAAAGAAACTAATAATTAATAATAATAAAACAAATAAGAAAACTAATAACTAATAAATAAATAATAATAACTATAAATAATAATAAATAAATAACTAATAATAATAAATAATAAATAATAATAACTAACTAATAATAAAACTAATAACTAATAAACCTCATAATAACTAAACTAAAAACTAACTAATAATAACTAAACTAATTACTAATAAAAACTAAATAAAAAATATAAAAACTAATTAACTAGTAACTAATAACTAATAACAAATAAATAGTAATAAAAAGAACTAACTAAATAACTAACCTAAAACTAATAATAAAAATGGTAATAACTAACTAATAAAAACTAACTTAAACTAATAGCTAATAATAACTAAAAATAACTAATTATAACTGAAATAACAAATAACCAATAAAAACTAATAATAACTAATAACTAATAAACTAATAATAATAACTAACTAATAATAAAACTAATAAAACTAATAACTAAAATAACTAATAAACTAAACTAAACAACTAACTAATAATAACTAATAATAACTAATAACTAATAAAACTACTAAAAACTTAATAAACTAATAATAATAAAATAACTAACTAATAAACCTAATAACTAATAAGAACTAAACTAATAAACTAATAAACTAATAATGAAATAAATAACTAAATAAATAAACTAAATAACTAAAACTAATAATAACTAATTAACTAATAACTAATAAAAAAATAATAAATAAACTAATAACTAAAGCTAACTAACTAATAATAACTAATAATTAAATAATAATAACTAATAATAATTAATAACTAAGAAAACTAAAAAAACTAACTAATAATAAGCTAAATAACTAATAACTAAACTACTAAAACTAAAGTAATAACTAACAACTCAAACTAATAAACTAATAACTAAACTAATAAAACTAATAAAACTAAAAACTAATAAATAAAACTAAATAACTAACAATAACTAATAACTAATAAATAAATAGCTAAACTAATAACCAACTAAAACAAAATAATTAATGAAAAAAAATAATAATTAATATAATAAACCAAAAAAAACTAACCAAAAAATAAATAATAAATAATAAATATAAACTAATAATATAAGAAACCAACTAATAAAAAACTAAAATAATAAATAATAATAAATAACTAACTAAACTAATAAAACTAATAACCAGTAACTAATAAACTAACTACTAATAACTAATAAGTAAAACTAATAATAATAATGAAACTAACTAATAAACTAATAACTATTAATAACTTAGCTAATAATAACTAACTAATAACTAAATAATAACTAACTAAACCTAAACTAATAACTAGAACTAAAAACTAGCTAACTATCTAATAATAAGTAACAATAATAAACTAATAAAACTAAACTAAACTAATAATAATAATCAAATAACTAATAACTACTACTAATAACTTAATAACTAATAATAACAAAACTAATAACTAAAAAACTAATAAAACTAATAACTAAAAACTAACAAAATTAATAACCTAAACAACTAAACTAATATTAACTAATAATTAAAAACTAAATAACTATCTAACAAAAACTTAAATAACTAAAACTAAATAATAACTAATAAAGTAATAATAATAACTAAAAACTAATAACTACATAAATAATAATAAAACTAATAGTAAATAATAACTAATAACTAATAAAACTAAAAACTAATAACCTAATAATATTCATAACTAACTAATAATAACTAAATAAATAAACTAAACCTAATAAAAAACTAAAAAATAATAAAACTAAAACTAAATAATAATAAACTAACTAATTAATTATATTAAACTAATAAAATAATAAAACTAAATAAACTAACTAAACTAATAAACTAACTAATAATAATAAATAAATAATAACTAATAATAAATAACTAAACTAATAAAAATTAACTAACTAATAACTAAATAATAACTAAATAATAAACTAATAACTAAACTAACTAATAACTGATAATAAAAACTAAAATAAATAGTAATAATAATATAAATAAATAAACTAAATAACTAATAAATAATAACTAAAATAATAAATAAACTAATAAAACTAACTAAACTAATAACTAAGAAAAACTAATTAAAACTAAACTAACCAATAAAACTAACTAACTAATAACTAATAACTAATAACTAATAATAATAACTAAATAAATAACTAAACTAATAACTAATAACTAACCTAATAAAACTAATAACTATTAATAATAATAAACAAATAACTAAACCTAAACATAAACCTAATAATAACTAAAACTAAAAACTAATAACTAATAACTAAATTAATAACTAATAAAACTAAAAAACTATTAAATAAACTAAACTAACTAACTAATAAAGTAATAACTAATAATAATAACTAATAATAACTAACTAAACATAATAACTAAATAACTAATAAAACTAAATTAATAATAAATAACTAGCTACTAACTAATAATAATAAACTAAATAAACTAATAACTAATATCTAATAAAACTAATAGCTAACTAAAAAACTTAACTAATAAACTAATAAATAATAAAAAACTAAACTAACTAACTAACTAATAAAAACTAATAATAAACATAATAAACTAATAACTAATAAACAAAACTAACTAATAACTAATAATAATAAACTAATAAACTAATAATAATAAACTAATAAACTAATAATAAATAATAATAACTAGATATAATAACTAAATCTAATAAAAACTAAATAATAACTAATAATAAACTAATAAAAATAATAACTAATAATAACCTAAACTAATAAACTTACTAATAAAATTAATAAACTAATAAACTAATAAGTAAATAAAAACTAAACTTATAATAATAATAATAATAATAATAATAATAATAAAATTAAATTTAACTAAATAATAAATAACTAATAAATAAACTAAATTACTAAACTAACAACTAATAAACTAAACTAATAACCTAAAAGCTAATAACTAAACTAATAATTAAATAATAACTAAAAAACTAATAGCTTAATAAAAATAATAAAAGTAATAATAAGTAATAATTAAAACTAACTAATAACTAATAAAACCTAATTATATAAACTAATAATAAACTAAAAAACTAACTAATAAATTAATAATAACTAAAAACTAACTAATAATTAATAACTAATAACTAATTAATAACAAAATAATAAAATAACTAAAACTAGAACTAATGACTAGATAACTAAATAAACTAAACTAAAAACTAAAAACTAACTAATAAAACTAAATAACTAATTAAAATAACTAAAGTAAATAACTAATAAAATAAAACTAATAATAATAACATAATAAAAACAAATAACTAATATCTCCTAATAATAATTAATAACTAATAATAAAACTAAAAACTAAATAATAATAATAACTAATAACTAATAATAATAAATAAAAACTAAAACTAATAAAATAATAACTAATAATAAAACTAACTAAACTATTAATAAAACTAATAATAACCAAATAAAAACTAATAAAAACTAATAACTAAACTAACAACTAACTAAATAAACTAATAACTAAAATAAATTAACTAAAAATTAATAAACTAAATAAATAATAAAAACTAAATAAAACTAATAACTAATAACTAATGACTAATAATAAATAACTAAATTAAACCTAAAAACTAAATTAACTAACTAATAAAGAACTAATAAAATTAATAAACTAATAACTAATAACTAAGTTAATAACCAATAAACTAATAACTAAGCCTAATAACCTAATAAAACTAACTAAAACTAATAAAACTAACTAATAAAATAACCTAAATAATAAACTAAAAAAATAACCAACTTACTAATGACTAAAAAACTAATAATTAATAAAACTAAATAAAATAACTAACTAACAAATGAAAAACAATAATAAAACTAAATAAACTAAAACAAATAATAATAATAACTAATAAAACTAACTAATAACTAATAAAATCAAAAAACTAACTAATAACTAAAACTAACTAAACTTTAATAATAACTAAACTAATAACTAACTAATAATTAATAGAAACTAATAACTAATAACTAATAATTAAACTAATACACTAATAACAAACTAATAACTAACTAATAATAATTAACTAAATAATAACTAAAAAACCTAATAATAATAAATTATTAAATAATTAAATAATTATTAAAATTATTAAAAACTAACTAATAAATAATAATTAATATCTAAAAATAATAACTAAAATAACTAATAAACTAACAAAATTAAATAACTTACTAACTGATAACTAATAAAATAATTAACTAAACTAATAATAAAAAACTAAACTAATAAAATTAATAACTAATAAAAATCTTATAACTAAAAAATAAACCTAATAATAAAACTAACTAAATAATTAATAAACTAAATAACTAAATTAATAAAATAAACTAAAACCTAATATACTTATAATAACTAATAACTAATAAAAATAACTAAAACTAAACTAATAACTAATAACTAAACTTAATAACTAATAATTAAAAAACAAAACTAATAAACTAAATAAATAAACTGATAAAAGTAATAATAACTAACTAATTAACTAATAAAACAAATAACTAACTAAAACTAATTACTAAACTAATAACTAACTAATAATAAACCAATAAACTAAACTAATAACTAAAACTAATAATAATAAACTAATAAATAATTAATAAACTAAACTAACTAAATAAAACTAACTAATTAAAAATAATTAAAACTAAAAAAACTAATAACTATTAATTTAAAACTAAAAAACTAATAAACTAATAAACAAAATAACTAAACTAACTAAAAATTAATAACAACTAAACTAATAAACTAAATAGTAATAACTAACTAAAATTAATAATAACTAAATAACTAATAACTAAACAAATAACTAAAACTAAATATTTAAACTAACTAATAACTAAAAAACTAATTAATAGTAACTAAAAACTAATAAATAAACTAATATAGTAATAAACTAAACTAACTAACTTTAATAATAAACTAAAACTAACTAATAAACTAAAACTAACTAAACTAATAACTAACTAAAACTCAAAACTAAATAATATCTAACTAAAAAAACTAACCTAAAACTAACTAACTAGTAACTAATAAATAATAACTAATAAACTAAATAACATACTAACTAATAACTAAAACTAATAAACTAAACTAATAACTAAAAATAATAGTATTAAACTAATAAATAATTAATAAACTAAACTAACTAATAAAAAAATAATAAAACTAATAAACTAAAGAACTAATAACTAATAACTAATAACTAAATAACTAATAAAACTAGTAGACTAAATAAATAAACTAACTAAAAACTAATAATAACTAAATTAATAAACTAATAAACTAAATAATAATAACTAATAACTAATAACTAACTAAACTTAATAATAACTAAATAACTAATAATTAAACTAATAATAGAAACTAAATAACCAAACTAACTAATAACTAAAAACTAATAAACTAACTAAATAACTAAACTAATAAACTAAACAAACTAATAATAATAATAAACTAAAACTAACTAAAAAACTAATAAATAACTAATAATAACTATTAATTAATAATAAAAAATAAAACTAATAAACTAAAACTAACTAAACTAATAACTAATAAACTAATAACTAACTAAAATAAAAAAAAATAAAAAATAACTAACTAAAAAAACTAACCTAAACTAACTAGTAACTAATATAATAACTTAAACTAAATAACAAATTAACTAATAACAAAAAACTAATTAACTAAATAACTAACTAACTAATAATAATAAGTAACTAGTAGTAACTAATAAACTAATAATAACTAATGATAAACTAAATATTAATAAAAAATAAACTAATAACTAACTAAATAACTAATTAATAATAACTAAATAACTAATTAATAAAATAAACTAAGCTAAAAACTAATAAAACTAATGACTAAACCTAAGTAATAACTAAATAACTAATAATAAAACTAAACCTAATAAAAAAAACTAATAAAACTAATAAACCTAACTAATAAATAAAAATATAAACTAATAATAATAATAACTAAGTAATAATAAAACTTAAACTAATAACTAACTAACTAACTAATAAATAAAACTAAAAAAACTAAACTAACTAACTAAACTAATAATAAAACCAATAACTAAAAACTAATAACCAAATAATAATAACTAAACTAATAAACCATAAAAAAATAAATTAACCAATAACAAAAAAAAAAAAGTTAAATCAAAACTAACTAAAATCTAATAATAAACTAAATAACTAATAATAAATGTTAAAACTAACTAACTAAAACTAATAAAATAATAAAATAAAACTACATAAACTAATAAACTAATAAAATAATAAACTAATAAATTAACAACTAACTAATAATTAATAAAATAAAAACTAACTAATTAAAAACTAAATAACTAATTAATAACTAATAAACTAAAAAGCTAACAACTAAAATTATAACTAAACTAATAACTAATAAAAACTAAACATTATAACTAATAAAACTAATAAACTAACTAATAACTAAACTAAACTAACCTAACTAATAACTAATAATAAACTAAACTAACTAAATAATAAATAAACTAAAATTAATAATTAATAAACCTAATTATAACTAAATAAACTAATAATTAATAAAACTAAACTAATAAATAACTAACTAATAACTTAAATTAATAACTAAAACTAATAAAAACTAAAAACCTAATAACTAAAATTAACTAAGTAATAAACTAAAAAATATAAACTAATAATAAATAACTAATAACTAAATCTAAAACTAAAACTAACTAAAACTAAACTAATGAAACTAATAACTAATAATAACTAAAAAAACTAACTAATAAACTAAACTAACTAATAGCTAAAACTACAACCTAGTAAAACTAATAATAAAACTAATAACTAATATTAATAACTAATAAAAACTATCTAATAAAAGTAATAACTATCTAAAACTAATAAAACTAAACTAATAACTAACAATAACTAAACTAAATGCTAAACTAATAACTAATAACTAATAATAATAACTAAATTAATAACTAAACTAAATAACTAAATAACTAATAACTAATAACTAATAAACTAAATAAACTAATAACTAACTAACTAATGACTAATAAACTAATAACTATTTTGTAATAACTAATAATAATAATATAAAACTAACTAATAAATAACAAATTAAAAATAACTAAACTAAATAACTAATAATTTATAATTAATAACTAAAGTAAATAATAACTAAACTAATAACCTAAAATAAAAATTAGAACTAACTAATAACTAATAAATAATTAGCTAACTAACTAATAATAAAATAACTAAAACTAACTAACCTAATAAAACTTACTAAAAACTAATAACTAACTAAAACTAAAAAAATAAAAACTAAATAAAACTAACTATTAAATAAATAACTAAAAATTAAACCTAATAAAACTAATAAATAATAACTAACAAATAAACTAATAATAATTAAAATAACTAATTAATAATATTAACTAATAAAAACCAACTAAAATATCTAAAAATTAACTAATAAAAATAATAATTAAACTAATAATAATAGCTAAACTAGTAATAATAACTAATATAATATTAAACTAATAACTAATAATAAACTAATTAAACTAAATTAAAACTAACTAACTAATAAAGCTAAGTAATAACTAATAATAATAATAAAACAACCTAAACTAATTAAAAATAATATTGACTAACCAATAATTACCTAATAATAAACTAATAAGTAATAATAACTAAACTAAACTAATAACAAATAGCTAATATAAATAACCAATAACTAATAACTAATAAAACCTAAATAAATAACTAAAACTAAACCTAAAACTAATAAAACTAATAACTAACTAATAATAACTAAAAAAACTAAACTAATTAATAACTAATAAATTAAAACCTAAATAACTAATAAACAAAAACTAATAAATTAAATAACTAAATAATAACTAACTAAACCTAATTAAATAAAAACTAAAACTAATAAAGCTAATAACAAACTTAACTAATAACTAAACTAATAAAACTAACTAATAATTTAAACTAATAACTAATTAAAATTAATTAACTAATTAACTAATAAAAATAACTAATAAAACTAATAATAATAATAAACTAATAAACTAAAAACTAAATAAGCTAATAAAAATAAATAAACTAAAAAAACTAATAAATAATAAACTAAAAAAGTAACTATGCTAATAACTAATAAATAATAAAACTAATAACAAAAACTAAATAAAACAAACTAATAAATAACTAATAAACTAATAACTAAACTAACTAAAACTAAGTAAACTAATAATAACTTACTAAAAACTAAATAAACTAGACTAAACTAATATTATCTAACTAATAACTCATAAATAAATAACCTAATAACTAATAAAAATTAATAATAAAATTAACTATTAACTAATAAACTAATAACTAAATAATAATAATTAATAAACTAATAACTAAATAAAACTTACTAAACTAAACTAATAACTAATAAAAACTAATAAAACTAAGAGTAACTAACTAATAATAAAACTAAATAACTAAATAATAACTAACTAAAAACTAATAATAAACTAATAAAGCTAATAACTAAATAATAACTAACTAAATAACTAAATAATAACTAACTAAAAACTAATAAAGCTAATAATTAAACCTAATAACAAAGAAAACTAACTAACTAAAAACTAAAAACTAATAAACTAATAACTAAATAATAAACTAACTAACTAATAAATTAATAATTAAATAACTAAGCAATAACTAAAAAACTTGATAAATTAAATAATAAAAAATAATAAATAACTAATTAATAAAAACTAATAAGTAACTAAAACTAATAACTAATAGCTAAAACTAATAGCTAAAGCTAAATAATAAAAACTAAACAAACTAAATTAATAAACTATAACTAAAACATATGATAGAAATAACTAACTAAAACTAATAAAACTAAAAACTAATAAAACCTAATGACATAACTAATAACTAAAAACTAACTAAGAACTAAACTAATAACAAAACTAACTAAACTAATAAACTAATAACTTAACTAAATAACTAATAATAACTAAAATAATAATAAACTAAAAACTAAATAATAAAAATAGCTAATAATTAACTAAAAACTAATAACTAAACTAAAGACATAATAAAACTAATAACTAATAGCTAATAATAAAACTAATAACTAACTAATAACTAATAACCAAATAATAAAACTAATAATAACTAACTAAAAAATAAGAACTAAAAAACTAATAACTAAATTAAATAATAATTAAAAACTAACTAAACAAATTAATAATAATAGCCAACTAACTAAAAAACTAAACTAATAAATTACTTAGAAATAAACTAATAATAAATAATAAATAAATTAATAACTAAATAATAATTATAATAACTAATAATAATAAATAAAAACTAAACTAATAATTAATAATGAATAAAATCTAATAAATAAACTAATAAAACTAATAACTAAAACTAATAAAATTGATAAAAAAACTAATAAATAACTAACTAATAACTAATAAACTAATAAAACTAACTAATAATAAATAATAGCTAATAACTAAAATAATAACTAGAAAACTAAATAAAATAAAACTAATAACTTACTAATAATAATAACTAACTAATAATAAAACTAATAACTAGTAAACCTAATAATAACTAAACTAAAACTAACTAATAATAACTAAATGAATAACTAATAAAAACTAAATAAAAAACTTAAAAACTAATAAACTAATATCTAATAACTAATAACTAATAAATAATAATAATATAACTAACTAACTAAATAACTAGCTTAAAACTTATAATAATTAATAATAAAAACTATAATAACTAACTAATAAAAATTAACTAAAACTAATAGCTAATAATAATAATTAATAATAACTAAAATAACTAATAACAAATAAAAACTAATAAACTAATAACAAATAGTAACTAATAACTAATAAACTAATAATAATAACTAACTAATAATAACACTAATA
>JAKCPB010000187.1:0-84373 GCA_021442155.1 Cymbidium sinense
TTAATAAATTGATAAAACAACCAACAAAAAAACACCAACCCAAACCAAGAAAATAACCAAAAAGAATTGAAAAAAACCAAAGCTAAGCAAATCCTGAAGAGACCAATAGCTGCCACCCAACAACCAACCACAGCAGCAGAAGTTCCAATTCAGTAAAGGGAGCAACTAACCAAAATAAAAGGTTAACCCAATATAGAGCCCAAAATGAGGGAAAGAACATGATAGCCATAACCCACCTAGAGATCTCCAAAAAACCAAGAAACAAAATTGGTAGTCACTCAAAGACAAAACCAAAGTATAAAATGCCAAAGAGAACCACCCAACCACAAGCGACAAATCGGTGAGGGAAAGGAACAAGGCTAGAAGAAATAAAAAAAAAAAAAAAAAAAAAAAAAAAAAAACTCCAAGAGAAAGGGAATCAACTAGCAAAACCCCAAAACTACACCAAAGTAGAAGAGACCAACAAACATGAAAAAATGACCACCCAAAATAGTTAGGTAAACTAAAAAAGAAAATTGTAGCATCCAACCAACCATAGTAGCCAAAAATTCAATTCAAATAATGTAAAGCCAAAACAGGACCCAACATCAATTAGTGTAAGGGGTAGGCCAAAATGCACAACCACAACCCTAGGAGACCCCCAAAACATCACTAGGCTGTGACAAAATGAGCCTAGCATGAGCCACAGAAAGATAACCATTAGTCTTAGAGGATAGGAAAATTAATTAAACTAAAACTAACAAGGCAGCTTTCATATAAAGTGAGATTGACAAGCACCCTATAAAAAATAGCAAAAACCACATTCTTGTGAGGGAAGCAAAAAAAAAATAACCAAAAATTAGACTGAATAAAACCACCATAGAAATATGATCAACAAAATAATTGAAAGATAAAATCGAGGTAAGGTCCGGTGTTATCAGTTGACTAGGCCATGTAGATGCTTAAGTAAGCTATGGTTATCAAATAAAGTGAGCTCATTTAATTCAACTCCCAAATTAGAAATCATCACAAGCATTACCTTCATGATGAATGTGAAAATTTTTGTAGCAAACTTGAGAAAGAAGCTTTTTAATGTGATTAAGAAGATAAAATAAGCCATCATTCCCCATTTTAATAGTATTGAGCATATCAAGTAAAAGAAGAGCATCAACTTAAATCCAAATATTAAAGAGGCCTATGATTAAACAAATATCAATAGCTTTATTAACAACCATGAGCTCAGCATAAATAACAGAACAAGCTTTGAGGGGGTAGGCATAATCACAAATTATAGTACCTTTAGAATCCCTAAGAATTCCACCACAACCATATTTGTTTGGGGAAATGGAACTATCAGTATTGATCTTAATAAAATATTCTTTAGGCTTAATCCAATGTACAATCTAACACTCTTTGCAGGAAGGGACATCATGCAAAGTGATACCCAAATTTTAGTCACAAATTTATAACCTCTAAAATGAAATATTACTAATTAAATTTGCATTAAACAAAGCATGATTTTTTCTTTAATTCTAGCAAGGATCCTTTTATGGTTCATAGGGATGCCTCGATATTTAGCATCATTTCTAAACATCCAAATGAACCAAATAAGGGTAATAGCAATTAAAACTTTTATGACCTTTCAGGTTTATGGAAACAAACTTCAAGAAGTTGATATATAAAAAGAGCCATGAAAATAGTTAGTGTTAAATAAATCATCATACCATATCCAAAGTTTGGAAGTAATAGCACCATTGACAAAAACATGATTAACATTTTCAATATGAAAGCAACATTAGCACTTGGAAGGTAAATAAAACCCTTTTAGCCAGAGTAAGCAATCTACAAGAATGAAGTTATTCAAACTCCTTCAAGCTAAAATATAATTAGAAATGGGAATGATATTGTTCCAAAGTTTAATGAAAACATTAGAGGTGTTTTGTTTATTTCTAATAAAATTCAAACCTCTTTAAGAATGAAATCTCATTGTAAGAGAGCTTGAAAATAATTTGATCAGTTTATTAGAAAGAAAGATAGTGATGTTGCAAAACTTGTCAAAAATAGTAATAGAATGTAGTTCTCAAGTTTGTTTTCATTCCAATTGTTATTAAGAAAAAAAAGTTAACTTTGATACTAGTAGTAGAGTGTGTGTAGATAAAGGGGTCAATAGAGCCATTACCAATCCAATTATCTTGCCAAAAGATAGAAGAGTCAATGAATACCCAAGATATTAAAGATTCAACAACCCATTTAATGGAGCAAAGCCTTTTCCAAAAGAGAGTCACCAACTTTATAAGCATAGATAAGAGGGTGTTTACCTTAGCAATATTTTTTCATCATAAAATTAGCCCAAAGGCTATCATTCTTTCTAAAATTCCACGAGAATATGAGAGAAGAAAGTCATAGCTTCACGAATAGGTTTGCAACCAAGACCACCTTCACCCAAATAACCATAACATTTATACCTGATGTCCAATGCATTCTTTTAATAGAATTATTGGATCCCAAAAAATTTATTAAGCAAGCGATCAATTCTAATAAGTAGGTGGGAAATAATAATTTGAATCAAATAAAGAGGCATAGAATTTGAGTTCTCTTAAGAATAGTGTGTCTACCAAAGGAAAGTAAATGGAATTCCCAAACAAAATTTTATTTAAATTTTTTGAATTAACTCATCAAAAGATGGGATCATTTTGGACCTTTAAATGAGGAGAACCCAAGTACTTAAGAGGTAAGTGTTGATGTTTAAAATTAGTGATATGCCATATTTGATTGATTTTATTATTAGAGATACTTGAAGAAATAATAAAATAGCTTTTTTTTATCATTGATAGAAAGACCACTTTCTCTACCAAATTTATTTAAAAAAATCTTGAGGTTCTTGATATGTTGAATAGAAGCATTGCAAACAATAATGAAATTATCTACAAAACTTAAGTGGGAAATAGGAAGACCACCAAGAGTATTGTAGTACATACTAGGATTGTTTAAAAATAACTCATTGATGCTCTAAGATAAGAACTCAACAATAATAAATAAAGTAGGAGATAAAGGATCCCCTTATCTTAAGCCATGGGAAGAAGGAAAGAAGATCAAAGCTTCCCTATTAAGAAAAATAAAAAGCAGGCACTCTTAAGATAATTTTTAATAAGAAAAGTAAATTTACCAGAAAACACAAATAAATTCAAAATATGGAAAAGGAAATCTGAAGAGATATTATCAAAAGCTTTGGTAATATCTGATTTGAAAAGAACATTTCCACCTCTAGTCTTAGCATCTAAGTCATGAATTAATTACTGGGCAAGTAAAATGTTATCATAAATAGATCTACTTTTAAGAAAACTAGTTTGGTTGAGATAGATAATCTTATGAAGTAAATGACTAAGCCTGTTGACAAGAATTTTGGAAATCAACTTATTGAAGAAGGTGCAAAAACTAATAGTCTAAAATCACTCCAATAAATCTTATCTTTCTTAAGTATGAGAATAATATAAGTGCTAGAAAAATATCACAGAAAAGGATTACCATTAAAAAAAAATCAACCACATCCTCAATCAAATCATTTTTAATAATAAACCAACAAATTTGAAAAAAAATGAGTAGTAAAACCCTCCGGACCAACAACAGAATCTATGTTCATGCTATTAAGAACTTTAAAAATTTCATCTTCATTAGGCATAATAGTAAGAAAATCATAGTCATCATTAGTAATAATAGAAGGAATCAAGTGCGATTTAGAAATAGCTTCATAAGCAAGTCTTATTTAGCATATTCTAAAGTATTTAATAACAATCCTTAATATCATTATTCTCCATAATCCATTCTCCATTGTAATCTTTAATTTTTTGAAATATTATTTAAAGCTCTTTTTTATTAAAACCATGAAAATACTTAGTATTCACCATGTATATGTTTACTTAGCGCTTTTGATGCCAATAAGTCTCTTCCATATTTTAAAAATTAATTAGTTTATCTTTCACCTCAGTCTAGTCCTTAATCTTAGAAGGATTAGACATAATAGAGACCTCAAGATCATAAACCATTTTTTTCCATATCTTTGATATTAGCAAAAAGGATTTTAAAATAATGCTTATTCTACCAACCCAGATTTGCTTAAGTCTTTTAAGCTTAAACCAAAGTCTATTCATCCCCATAATCAAATTATCAGGATGTAAAAGAACTTTCCAATTGTTAACCACAACATTAAAAAAATCAATATGTTGAATCCACATGTTCTGAAATCTAAAAGGAGAGAGATTTTTAATCTATTAAAATTATCTTTAATAGAAATCAAAATAGAACATGATTAGACAAGGTTTGGTTAAATGATAGAAGTAATATGCCATTGTAATCCAATGAGTATTAAATAGAATATGAAACCTTTGTCAAAGTATAGAGTTTTACCAAGTATAATTAGAACCTTTAAAACTAATATCAATCAAATTACAATAAAGGATCATATTAGAAAATTTTCCATGGAATGAATATTAGGAGAGCAACCACCACTTCATTCAAAAGTGAGTAAAATAGTGTTGGAATCACCACCAACAAACTTAGGTTTATTGTGAGGTAGCAAAATTCCTCAAATTATCCCAAAGAAGATTTCATCAGATCTAAGCCCAATACATTAATAATCCATAAGAGATTTGAGCATTGACAACTTGTTGAAAATCATCAAGAATAGAAACATCTACAAAGTTATTCAAAACACCAATTCTTATTATTGACATTAGAGAAAATTTATTGAAATCGATCATTCTAGCAACATGGTTAATTTTATTAGCATGAATAAGGCTCAGAAAAATAAGTAAACAAATATTATATACGATAAAGATTTTTAATACAATTAGAATAGAGGTACCGATCCTCTTACATTCAAATAATAAAATTAAACATAATAAAATAAAAGGGTTAAAAAGGTTAATTAAGAGAGGAGAGGAGGTTGTAGCGATCTTAGTATTTCTTAGCAATTTGGGAGGAATTTTTAACATTTTTCTCTTTTTAGCATGATAAGTTTGGAAACCATTTTCTTTTCCATATAATCATCATCGAAGATTTAGCAACATTGGTCTTAGGTTTATTTTTTTGGTCTAGGTTTTATTTATTTTTATTTTATTTTATCTTAGATTTGATTTATTTTATTTTAGGTTTAGTTTTATTTTTAGGTTTATTTTATTTTTTATTGAGTTGGTTTTATTTATTCTCTTTTAGTTTAATTATTATTTTCTATTTTATTTTATTTTTAGGTTTAGTTTGGGTTTCAATTTGGGTTTTTATATTATATTATATTATTTTCTTATTTAGGTTTAAGTTTTAGGGTTTATGATTTAATGTCTTAAGGTTTAGTGTTTAGGATTTAAGTTTTAGGGTTTAGTGTTTTGGGTTTAGGGTATTTAGGATTCACGGTTTATTGTTTAGGTTTTAGGTTTAGGATTTAGGTTTTAATTTAAGGTTTAGACTTTAAGGTTTTAGTTTTTTTAACAGAGTTTAGGATTTGGGATTTATGGTTTAGGGTTTAGGGTTTTAGGGTTTAGGGTTTAGGGTTAACAATTTTTTTTTAAATTAAGTAAAATAGTAGGTTTAGGTTTATTTAGTTTACTTTTTTATTTATTTTAGTTTAATTTGAATTTTAACTTTTATTTAGGTTTATTTTTATTTTTATTTAATTTAGTTATGTTTCTTATTTAAGCTTATTTTTTAGGTTTAGGCTTCTTTTTTTTGTTGAGTTTAACTTTATTTTATTTTTTAAGTTTAGGTTTTATTTTTTATTTTTTGGTTTAGGTTTAGGTTTTAATTTCATTTTCTTAGGGTTAGGTTTTTGGTTTTTATTTTAAGGTTTTTTATTTTAAGGTTTTATTTTTTAGTTGTGGTTTAGGTTTATTTTATTTTATTTATTTTATTATTATTTTTGGTTTAGCTTTTTTTAGGGTTTAGGTTTTATTTTAAGGTTTATTTTTAAGGTTTAGGTTTTATTTTTTTTTTATTTTAGGTTGATTTTATTTTATTTTACATTTAGTTTTTATTTTGTTTAAGTTTTTTATTCTAAGGTTTATTTTATTTTTAGTTTAGTTTAAGTTTTTATTTATTTTATTTTAATTTAATTTTATTAGTTTATTTTATTTTATTTTTAGGTTTAGGTTTTATTTTAGGTTTTATTTTATTTTATTTTTTATTTTATTTAGGTTTTAATTTATTTTATTTTATGTTTTTAGTTTATTTTTTAAGTTTTTTGGTTTTTTAGGGTTCAGGGTTTAGGGTTTAGGGTTTAGGTTTTAGGGTTTAGGTTTGTAGGTTTTTTGGTTTAGGGATGAGGGTTTAGGGCTTAGGGTTTAGGGTTTTAGGTTTTAAGGCTTAGGGTTTAGGGTTTTAGGGTTTAGAGTTTAGGGTTTAGGGTTTAGGGTTTGGGGTTTAGGGTTTTGGTTTGGGTTAAGGGTTTACGGTTACAGGTTTAGGGTTTAGGTTAGGGTTTTAGGTTCAAGTTTAGGGTTTAGGGTTTTTGGCATTTTTTAATTGAGAACAAATTTAGATTAAACATTTCTTTTTTTTTCAATTTCACCAACAAAGTAACACACCAAGTTTTCTAAGACACAAGCGACGACATAGATAAGAAATGAGCATGCATCGAGAAAATCCAAAATCCTATATAACTAGAATTGTCTCTACTATAAAGACACAGTTCCATATGTAGTCGATCAGATTGGCCATTCTTCATTTCTTCGGTTCCCATCAGAACCACCCCGACCTCTTTAGTAGTGAGATCCACCATCATATCCCTGATCTCTCCCTCCGCCACCACAACAACTATAACTTTTGTCACTCCTCCTGCCACCAAAACCACCACTGCTCTGACCACCACCTCCATATCTACTAGCACCTCCGGATCTCCCACCACCCTTTGCGATGCCTACCTTTGCCTCCACCATGAGATCTAGACTAATCCTGGTTGACGGTGATGTTCCTATCGTCAAGGTTCTGCCCATTCTTAGGGTTTAGGTTTATTAAGTTTTTTGGGTTTATACTTATTTTTTAATTTATTTAATTACTTTAGGTTTAGGTTTAGGGTTTGGAATTTAAGGTTTAGGGTTTAGGGTTAGGGTCTAGGGTTTAGGGTTTATGATTTAAGGTTTAGGATTTTAGGTTTTATACTTTTAGGTTTTAGGGTTTAGGTTTTAGGGTTAGGGTTTAGGGTTTAGGGTTAAGGGTTTAGTGTTTAGGATTTAGGGCTTATAATTAGTTTAGGGTTTTAAGATTTATGGTTTAGGTTTAGGGTTTGGGTTTAGGGTTTAGGGTTTAGGGTTTATGGTTTAGGGTTTTATGGTCTAGGATTATTTAGGGTTTAAGGTTTTGGGGGTATTTTTTGGGAAAGTTAGATTTTTATTAAAATAAAAGGAAAAGATATAATGTCCTTAAAAGGGGTAAAGCTCTAAAATTCTACTCTGTTAGAGCTACAAGAAACCGAGAGGTAAACCCCATCAAAGTACATTAGAAAAGAAGAGAAAATAAAAGCAAATATAGTTTAAAAAAGCATAAGAGAAAAATATGGAGTAAGACTAAAACAAATCCCAAAATAGTAAAGGATGAGTCGTTTTCATGATTTCTTTGAGAAAGAAAGATAAGCAAGATCCACAACAACAACACTTGGGTTGACTGAGCAATGACCATTCCCTCTGTAAAGTTCCAACCTATAAAAGAAATCTACAGAACACTACAAAGGAAAAAGTCATTGCTAGAAAAGATAAGTATAAAGAGAGGAAAAGGAGAGAGCTAAGAAAGAGAAGGCTCGGGCTTAGTTAAGATCATCTCGAGGGCCAATAATACATATGAGCATCCAAACTTCCTAAAGAAGGGTTACAATCATATGTAATGCTACCAACCAGAGAGAAGAGTTGAGTAACATTAATGGCATCATAGTCAGCATACTTGATATAAGCAAACATCCGAAGCTAGTAGTCCATATAGTTCTAGATCTAGTAGCATTAAATAAAGATCAACTAGCCAGCAACTAGCTAGTAGTGAAACCACCAAACAAAAACCACAACAGACTAGTCACAATAACCAGAGAGGCTATAGAAGTCGAATACAACAACAACCATTAACCAAATACCCATCCAAGCTCCGGAGAAAACTAGAAGACCATCAAAACAGACCAATGCCAATTAATAAAGAAACAACCAACAAAACCAAGGTAGGAGCCCTCAAACCAAAGTTCCAATAATAAGTAGCCACCAAGCCAAACCAGAGTGAGCAACCACAAATGACTAAATAGCTCAGAAATGAAACCATCAACTTGGAAACATAAGCTTCAACTAGAAAATCACCAGGAATACAAAACAATCCAAAATTAAAGTTCAAGGTGTACCAAGTTTAGGTTTTAGGTTTTAGGTTGGTTTTATTTAAGGGTTTAGGGTTTTGGTTTTTTTAATAGAGAACAAATTTAGATTCAACACTTTATTCAATTTCATCAACAAAGTAACACACCAAGTTTCTAAGACACAAGTGATGACATAGATAAAAGGAGAACACATGGCAAATCCAAAACCCTAGATAACTAGAACCATCTCTACTATGACATAGTTCCATAAGCAGTGGATTTATTTTATTCTTTAGTTTCTCCAGTTCCCATCAGAACCACCCGGCCTCTTGAGTAGTAGGATCCACCATCATATCCCAATGTTTCCCTCGCCACCATCATGGCTATAACCTCAGCTCCTCCCGCCATAATGCTCAACCACCACCTCCATATCCACCAACACCTCAGAACCACACCACCATTATGATAACCCACCTCCACCTTAGCCTCCACCACTAGATCTAGGCGAGCTTGGTTGATGTTCCCCTGGTCAAGGTTTTATTCTTAGGGTTTAGGTTTAGGTTTAGGTTTAGGTTTTATGGTTTAGGCTTTTTAATTTATTTAGTTACTTTAGGTATAAGTTTGGGTTTGGGGTTTAGGGTTTATGGTTTAGGTTATAGGGTTTAGGGTTTAGGGTTTAGGGTTTAGGGTTTAGTTTTAGCTTTAGGGTTTAAGCTTTTAGGGTTTAGGGTTTAGTGTTAGGGTTTTGAATTTAGGGCTTAGGGTTTTTAGGGTTTAAGGTTGTAGGTTTAGGGTTTAGGGTTTAGGGTTTAGTGTTTAGGATTTAGGGTTTAAGGTTACAAAAAATTTAAGTAAACTGGTAGGTTTAGGTTTATTTAGTATATTTAGTTTACTTTATTATTTATTTTATTTAGGTTTAATTTTTATTTTTATTTAGTTTAGTTTTTATATAAGTTTAGGTTTTTTAATTTAGTTTATATTTTAAGTTTAGGTTCAGGTTTACTTTTTAGTTGAGTTTTATTTTATTTTATCTTTTAAGTTTAGGTTTTCTTTTTTATTTTTAGGTTTGGGTTTAGGATTTTATTTTATTTTTTTAGGTTTAGGTTTTAATTTTATTTTAGGTTTATTTTTTTCTTTATTTTTTAGTTTAGGTTTAGGTTTAGTTTCATTTTATTTTATTTTATTTTGTTTAGGTTTAGGTTTAGGTTTCGTATATTTTAGGTTTAGGTTTACATTTTAATTATTAGAGTTTACTTAATTTTAGTTTAGGTTTAGGTTTATTTTATTTTGATTATTATATTTTATTTTAGGTTTAGGTTTTATTTTAGTTTAGGGTTTAGGTTTTATTTTTTATTTATTTTTAGGATTTATTTTTAGGTTTATTTTTTAGGTATAGGTTTTTATTTAGTTTTTCTTTTCTTTTATAGCAAGATCATTTTATTTTTAATTTATGTTTAGTTTTATTTTATTTTGTTTTATTAGGTTTATTTTAATTTTATTTTTTTAGTTTAAATTTTATATATTTTAGTTTAGTTTATGTTTTAGTTTAGGTTTAAATTTTAGTTTAGGTTTTTATTTTTTTTATTTTATTTATTTTATTTAGGTTTAGGTATTTTATTTATTTTATTTTTTGGTTTTATTTAGTTTAGGTTTAGGTTTCTAGGTTTTAGGGTTTAGGGTTTAGGGCATATGGCTTAGGGTTTAGGGTTTAGGGTTTTAGGGTTTCGGGTTTAAGGTTAGGTTTTATGGTTTAGTGTTTAGGCTTCAGAGTTTAGGATTCTTAGGGTTTAAGGTTTAGAGTTTAGGGTTAGCTTAGGGGTTAGGTTTAGATTAGGGTTTAAGATTTAGGGTTTAGGGTTTTAGGGTTTAGGGTTTAGGGTTAGTTTAGGGTTTAGGTTTAGGGTTTTAGGGTTTAAATTGGTTTAGGGTTTTAGGTTTGTTTTAGGGTTTTAGGTTTAGGATGTTTGTTTAGGGCTTAGGGTTTAGCGTTTAAGTTTTTTTAAAATTAAAGTGGTAGGTTTAGTTTATTTAGTTTATTTAGCTTAGTTCATATTTTTATTTAGGTTTATTTTTTTATTTTTTTATTTTAATTAATTTATTTTATTTTAGGTTTTCTATTTTAGTTTATTTGTTAGGTTTAGGATTAGATTTATGTTTATTTTGTAGTTTAGTTATATTTTTATTTTATTTTTTAGGTTTAGGTTTGTAATTTATTTTTAGGTTTAGGTTACGGTTTTTATTTTATTTAATTTAGGTTTTATTTTTAAGTTTAGGTTTAGGGTTATTTTAGTTTATTTTATTTTATTTAGTTTAGGGTTTAGGTTTAGTTTATTTTGGGTTTTGGTTTAAGTTTTATTTATTTTAGTTTAGTTTATTTTAGTTTAGGTTTAAGTTTATTTTATTTTGTTTATTTTATTTTTATATTAGGTTTAGGTTTAGTTTTTTTATTTAGGGTTTAGGTTTTATTTTTTATTTAATTTTAGGTTTATTTTTTAGGTTTTAGGTTTTTCTTTAGTTTTTATTTTATTTTATTATTTGGTTTATTTTGTTTTTATTTTATGTGTAGTTTTTATTTTATTTGGGCTTTTTATTCTTAGATTCATTTTATATTTAAGTTTTGTTAAGGTTATTATTTATTTTATTTTAGTTTATTTTATTACTTAATTTTTTACTTTTAGGTTTAGGTTTAGTCATAGTTTAGGTTTTTATTATTTAATTATTTATTTATTTTTTGGTTTAGGTTTTTCATATATTTTATTTTTAAGTTTTACTTAATTTAGGTTTAGGTTTTTAGGTTTTAGGGTTTAGGGTTTAGGGTTTACGATGTTAGGGTTTATGGTTTAGGGTTAGGGATTAGGGTTTAGTGTTTAGGCTTTGGGGTTTTTAGGGTTTAGGGTTTAGGGTTTATGGTTTAGGGTTAGTATTTTTTTTTAAATTAAGTAAACTGGTAGGTTTAGGTTTATTTAGTTTATTTTATTCTTTATTTGTATTTATGTTTATTTTTTATTTTTATTTAGTTTAGTTTATTTATTTTAGTTTTCTTATTTTAGTTTATATATTTTAGGTTTAGGTTTAGGTTTATTTTTTAGTTGAGCATTTCTTTTAGGTTTAGGTTTTTTATTTTTTATTTTTAGTTTAGGTTTAGGTTTAGGTTTAGGTTTTATTTTATTTTTTAGGTTTAAGTTTTAGATTTTTATTTTAGGTTTATTTTTAGTTTATTTTATTTTATTTATTTTAGGTTTAGATTTAGGTTTAGGTTTTATTTATTTAGTTTAGGTTTAGGTTTATTTTATTTTGTTTATTTCATTTTTATTTTAGGTTTAGGTTTTATTTTATTTATTTTTTGGTATAATTTTTTACTTTTAGGATTTTATTTAGTTTTAATTTTATTTTATTTTAGGTTTATTTTAGGTTTTATTTGTTTTAGCTTAGGTTTAGGTTTATTTTATTTTATTTACTTTAGGTTTAGGTTTTTATTTTTTAGTTTAGGGTACAAGTTTTACTTATTATTTATTTTTAGGTTTTATTTTTATGTATATTTTTTAGGCTTAAGTTTTTATTTAGTTTTATTTTATTTTATTTTAAGTTGATTTTATTTTATTTTATGTTTAGGTTTTACTTTATTTAGGTTTTTTTATTTTAGGTTTATTTTATTTTTTAGTTTAGTTTAGGTTTTATTTATTTTATTTTTTGATTTAGGTTTAGGCTTAGGTTTAAGTTTTCGTTTAGTTTATTTTATTTTTTTTATTTATGTTTAGGTTTTTTAATATTTTAGTTTTAGGTTTTATTTATTTAGTTTAGGTTTAGGTTTTAGGTTTTAGGTGACTTAGGGTTTCGGGTTAGTTTAGGGTTTAGGTTTAGGGTTTAGGATTTTTAGAGTTTAGTTAGTTTTAGGGTTTAAGGTTTATGATTTAGTGTTTATGGTTTAGAGTTTAGCATTTAGGTTTTTTTAAATTTAGTAAACTGGTAGGTTTAGGTTTATTTTTTTATTTAGATAAAAAATGAGCACACATAGAGAAAATCAAAAACCCTAAATAACTAGAATTGTCTCTGAGAAATAATTCCATAAGTAGTTGATCAATTGGCGTTATTTAGTTTCTCTAGTTCCCATCGAACTACCCCTAACTGTTGAGTAGCGGATCCACATCATATCCTCGATCTCTCCCTTAGCCACCACCATGGTCAGAACCTTAGCCACTCCTCGACCTCCATAACCACCACTCACCACGCCTCCAAACCCACGGCCTCCAGATCCCCACCACCTGCGATAATCGCATCCATGTTAGCCTCCCTGATCTAAAGCGAGCCTAGTTGACGGTGATGTTCTTGCCGTCAAGGTTCTGCCCATTCTTAGGGTTTAGGTTTACTTTTTAATTTAGTTAGTTAGCTTAGGTTTAGGTTTAGGGCTTGGGGTTTAGGGTTTAGGGTTTAGGGTGAAGGTTTACGGTTTAGGGTTTAGGGTTTTAGGGTTTATGCATTTTGGGTTGGGGGTTTATGAATAGGATTTAAAGTTTAGGGTTTAGGGTTTTTTAAGGTTTAGGGTTTAGGGTTTAGTGTTTAAGGTTTAGGATTTAGGGCTTATAGTTTTTTTAAGTAAATTGGTAGGTTTAGGTTTATTTTGTTTATTTAATTTATTTAGTTTATTTTTATTTATTTTACTTTTTTTTATTTATTTATTTTAATTTTGGTTTTTTTATTTAGTTTAGTATATTTATTTTAGGCTTGTTTATTTTAGTTTAGGTTTCTTATTTCAGTTTAATTTTTTAAGTTTAGGTTTAGGTTTAGGTTTATCTTTTAGTTTAGTTTTATTTTTTTTATTATTTAGTTTTAGGTTTTATTTTTTATTTATAGGTTTAGGTTTAGGTTTTTATTTTAGTTTTTAGGTTTAGGTTTTTTGGTTTTATTTTAGGTTTATTTTTAGGTTTTTATTTTAAATTTAGGTTTAGGTTTATTTTTAGTTTATTTTATTTTATTTAGTTTAGCTTTAGGTTTAAGTTTAGTTTATTTTAGGTTTAGTTTTAGGTTTTATTTATTTTAGTTTAGGTTTAGGTTTACTTTATTTTTATTTTATGTTTAGTTTTTTTTTAGATTAGAGTTTAGGTTTTGCTTTTTTTATTTATTTTTAGCTTTTTTTAGGTTTAGGTTTTTATTTAGTATTTATTAGATTTTATTTTATATAGTTTTTTTATTTTTTTTAATTTAGTTTAGATTTTTATTTTTTTCATTTTAATTTATTTTTTTCATTTTAGGTTTAGATTTAGGTTTTAGTTTATGTTTTTATTCTTTTTTATTTCTTTATTTTGGTTTAGGTTTATTTATTTATTTTTAGATTTTATTTAGTTTAGGTTTAGTTTTTAGGTTTTTAGGATTTAGGATTTAAGGTTTAGGGTTTAGGGTTACTTTGGCATTTTGGGTATGGGGATTCAGGTTTAGGGTTTAGGGTTGTAGGTTTTAGGATTTAGGGTTTAGGGTTTAGGGTTTATGATTTAGGGTTTAGTGTTTGGGGTTTGGGGTTTTAGGGTTTAGGGTTTTTGTTTAGGGTTTAGGGTTTAGGGTTTATTTTATTTATTTTATTTTATATTTTTTATTTAGGGTTTAGGATTTAGGGTTAGTTTAGTGTTTAGGGTTGTAGGTTTAGGGTTTAAAGTTTAGAGTTAGTTTTAGGATTTAGGCTTTAGGATTTAGGGCTTAGGGTTTAGACTATAGGGTTTAGGGTTTTTTTTAGACTAAGAAAACTGATAGGTTTAAGTTTATCTAGTTTATTATTTATTTATGTTAGTTTATTTTATTTTTTATTTTTATATAGGTTTATTTTTTATTTTTATTTAATTTATTTTAGTATTATTTTTTATAGTTTACAATTTTTATTTTAGTTTATCTTTTAAGTTTAGGTTTATGTTTATTTTTTATTTTTTAGTTTAGTTTTATATTTATATTAATTTTAAATTAAAGTTTTATTTTTTTATTTTAGGTTTAGGTTTAGGTTTTTTATTTTATTTTTAGGTTTTATTTTAGGTTTATTTTAGGTTTAGGTTTATTTTAGCATGTTTATTTTTTATTTATTTATTTTATGGTTTAGGTTTAGTTTAATTTGGTTTTTATTAAGGTTTTATTTATTTTAGTTTACTTTATCTTAGTTTAGGTTTAGGTTTATTTTATTTTGTTTATTTTAGGTTTAGGTTTTCTTTTAGTTTATGGTTTAGGTTTTATATTTTATTTATTTTAGTTTTATTTTATTTTTTATCTTTTGTTTAGTTTTATTTTATTTAGGTTTTTTTATTTTTTTAGATTTAATTTATTTTTTCATTTAGTTTAGTTTTTATTTTTTAATTTATTTTGATTTTAGCTTTAGGATTAGGTTTATGTTCAAGTTTAAGTGTAGGTTTTAGTTGAGGTTTTTATTTTATTTTATTTAGGTTTAGGTTTTTTCTTCAAATTTTCTTTTAGGTTTTATTTAGTTTAGGTTTAGGTTTTTAAGATTTTAAGGTTTAGCATTTAGGGTTTAGGGTTTGGGTTTAGGTTATAGTTTTAGGGTTTAGAGTTTAGGTTAAGTTTATGGTTAATATTTAGGGTTTAGGGTTTAAGGTTTAGGGTTTTAGGGTTTAGGGTTGTAGGTTAAGGTTTAGGGTTTAGGGTTTAGGATTTAAGGTTAGTGTTTGTTTTTATTATTTATTTATTTATTTATTATTTATGGTTTAGGGTTTTGGGTTAGTTTAGGGCTTAGGGTTTAGGGTTTAGGGTTGTAAGTTTAGGGTTTTGGGTTTGGGTTAGTTTTAGGGTTTAGAGTTTTGGGTTTGGGGTTGTAGGTTTAGGGATAGTTTTAGGGTTAGGGTTTTTTTCATATTGTTTTATTTTCTTTAAATTAAGTAAACTAGTAGGTTTAGGTTTATTTAGTTTATTTTTTATTTATTTTAGTTAATTTTATTTTTTATTTTGATTTTGGTTTACTTTTACTTTTATTTTCTTAAGTTCATTTAATTTAGGTTTATTTATGTCAATTTAGGTTTTTTATTTTGGTTTATTTTTTAGGTTTTGGTTTAGATTTATGTTCCTTTTTTCGTTAATTTTATTTTTATTTTATTACTTTTAATGCTAATTTTATTTTTATTTTATTATTTGAAGTTTATGCTTTATTTTTTTTTTATTTTAAGTTTAGGTTTTAGGTTTTATTTTAGGTTTATTTTAGGTTTTATTTTTTAGTTTAGGTTTCAGTTTATTTTTGGTTTATTTTATTTTCTTAGTTTAGTGTTAAAGTTTAGTTTATTTTATGTTTGGTTTAGGTTTTATTTATTTTAGTTTAATTTATTTTAGTTTAATTTATTTTAGTTTAGGTTTTTATTTTATTTTATTTTTTTAGGTTTAGGTTTTTAGTTTAGGTTTTTTATTTTTATTTATTTTTAGGTTTTATATTTTAGGTATAAGGTTTTATTTATTTTAAATTTTATTTTATTTTAGGTTTATTTCATATTTATTATAGGTTTAGTTTTTATTTTATTTAGGTTTTTAATTTTTTTAGTTTAGTTTAGGTTTTTATTTATTTTATTTTAGTTTAGTTTTTATTTTTTTATTTAATTTTCTTTTCGGGTTTAGGTTTAGGTTTAGGTTGTAGTTTAGGTTTTTTTTTAATTGATTTTTTTATTTTATTTAGGTTTGGGTTTTTTTATTAATTTTATTTTTATGTTTTATTTAGTTTATATTTTAGGTTTTTAATTTCAGTTTATTTTTCAATTTTTTTTAATTTAGGTTTAGATTTATTTTTAGTTTATTTTTTTTATTCAGTTTAGGGTTTAGGTTTAGTTTATTTTAGGTTTAGTTTTAGGTTTTATTTATTTTAGTTTAATTTATTTTAGTTTATGTTTAGGTTTATTTTATTTTATTTATTTTAATCTTATTTTAGGTTTATATTTATTTTAGTTTAGGTCTTTTATTTTATTTTTTATTTATGTTTAGGTTTAGATTTTTATATAGTTTTTTTAATTTATGTTTTTTATTATTAGGTCTTTTTATTTAGTCTAGGTTTTTATTTATTTATTTTTTTTTTATTTTTATTAGTTTATTTTCTTTTATTTTTAGATTTTGGTTTATTTATTTATTTTATTTTTAAGTTTTAATTAGTTTATGTTTAAGTTTTAAGTTTTTAAGTTTCTTTAGGATTTAGGATTTTAGGATTATTATTTTAGGAAAGTTTAGGGTTTAGGGTTTAATGTTTAGGCTTTAGGGTTTAGGGTTTTAGTGTTTATAATTTATGGTTTAGTTTTGGTTTAGTTTAGGGTTTAGGGGTTGTAAGTTTTATGGTTTGGGGTTTAGGGTTTAGGGGGTTGAGGGTTTAGGGTTTTAGGGTTTAGGGTTTAGGATTTTAGGGTTTAGGGTTGTAGGTTAAGGATTTAGGTTTTTAAGGTTTAGTTTAGGTTAGGGTTTTATTTATTTTTAATTTATTTTTTTATTTAGGGTTTATGGTTTAGGCTTTAGGGTTTAGGGTTTAAGGTTTAGAGTTGTAAGTTTACCATTGTACGTTTAGGATTTAATATTTATGATTATTTTTAAGGTTTACGATTTAGGATTTAGGGTTTAGGGTTTAGGGTTTAGGGGGTTTTTTTTAATAAAAAAAATTGCAGGTTTAGGATTATTTAGTTTTTGAAATTTATTATTTATTTTTTTTAGTTTTATCTAGGTTTATTATTTATTTTTTTACTTAGTTTAGTTTATTTATTTTAGGTTAATTTATTTTAGTTTAGCTTTTTTAATTTAGTTTATTTTTTAAGTTAAGGTTTAGGTTTATGTTTATTTTTTAATTTAGTTTTACTTTTATTTTATTTTTCAAGTTTAGGTTTCTTTTTTTATTTTTAGGTTTAGGTTTTCATTTTATTTTATAGGTTTAGGTTATAGGTTTTTATTTTCAGTTTATTTTTAGGATTTATTTATTAGTTTATGTTTCGGTTTATTTTTAGTTTACTTATTTTTACTTTGTTTAGGGTTTAGGTATAGTTTATTTTAGCTTTAGGTTTAGGTTTTATTTATTTAGTTTAGTTTATTTTTTTAGATTTAGGCTTATTTTATTTTATTTATTTCAAGTTTAAATTTTAGTTATTTTTATTTGATTTTATTTTAGGTTTATTTTATTTTTAATTTACATTTAATTTTTATTTTATTTAGATTATTTTCAGGTTTATTTTATTTCTAGCTTAGTTTGGTTTTATTTATTTTATTTTTATATTATTTTAATTTTAGGTTTAGGTTTAGGTTGAAGTTTTAGTTTAAGTTTTATTTAATTTAATTTTATTATTTATTTAGGTTTAGGTTTTTATTTATTTTATTTGTAGGTTTTTTATGTTTAGTTTAGGTTTTGGGTTTAGGGTTTAGGGCTTTGGGGTTTAGTTTAGGTTTAGGTTTAGGGATGTTGGTTTTGGGGTTTAGGGTTTATGGTTTAGGATTTAGCATGGGTTTAGGGTTTAGGGTTTTAGGGTTTAGGGTTTATGGTTTGGGTTTAGGGTTTAGGGTTTAGGGTTAGGGTTTAGGGTTTAGGGTTTAGTGTTGAGGTTAGGGTTTAGTGTAGGGTTAGTTTGGTTTAGGGTTAGGGTTTTATGTTAAGTAACCTAGTAGGTTTAGGTTTATTTAGTTTATTTATTTTAGTTTATTTTATTTCTTATTTTGATTTATGTTTATTTTATTTTTTTTCATTTATGTTTTTATTTAGTTTTTATTTTATTTTATTTTAGGTTTATTTTACTTTTATTTTAGCTTTAATTTTTATTTTATTTAGGTTTTAGATTTGTTAGTTTAGTTTTAGTTTTTATTTATTATATTTTAGTTTAGTTTTATTTTGTTTTATTATTTTTTTTGAGTTTAGGTTTAGGTTTAGGTTAGGTTTATGTTTTAATTTATTTTATCTTTTATTTTCTTTTGGTTTAGGTTTTTTAATTTATTTTAATTTTAAGTTTTATTTAATTTAGGTTTAAGTTTTTAGCTTTTTAGCATTTAGGGATTAGGGTTTAGGGTTAGTTTAGCAGTTTAGGTTTAGGGTTTAGTGTTTAGGGTTTATTTAGGGTTTAGGTTTAGGAGGTTTAGGGTTTAGAGGAGTTTAGGGTTTAGGGAGGGTTTAGGAGTTATATGTTTAGGGAGGGTTTAGGTTTAAGGTTTTGGTTTTATGGTGGTGTTTAAGGTTTAGGAGGTTTAGTTTAAGGCTGGTTTAGGTTTAGTTTAGAGGTTAGGGAGTTTAATATTTAGTTTAGGTTTAGTTTAGGTTTTAATAGTTTAGGGTTTAGGGAGTTTTGGGTTTTGGATTTTGGGTTTGGGGTTTTAAGGTTTAGGGAGTAGGTTTAGGTATGGGTTAAGGTTTATTTAGGTTAGGGTATTTTAGGTGGTTGGGGCTTTAGGGTTCAAGTTTAGTTTAGGTAAAATAAATTTGGTTTTTTTGTTTAATTTTAGGGTTTAGGGTTTTTTATTTTAAATTAAGTAAACGAAGGTTTAGGTTAATTTAATTTATTATTTTTATTATTTTATTTTATTTTAATTTTAATTTTGGTATGTTTTTTATTTTATTTAGTTTAGTTTATTTGTTTTAGGTTTATTTTTTAGTTTATTTTTTAGGTTTAGATTTAAGTTTATGTTTTTTAGTTTAGTTTATTTTATTTTATTTTTTAGGTTTAGGTTTTATTTTTTTTTATTTTAGGTTTAGGTTTAGGTTTTTATTTTCATTTTTTTAGGTTTAGGTCTTATATTTTTATTTCTAGGTTTTAGTTTTTTTAGTTTATGTTTAGGTTTTTTTAGTTTATTTTATTGTCTTTAAGGTTTAGGTTTAGTTTATTTTAAGTTTATGTTTAGGTTTTATTTATTTTAGTTTAGATAATTTTAAGGTTTTATTTATTTTAGTTTACTTTATTTTATTTAGTTTAGATTTAGTTTATTTTAGGTTTTGGTTCAAGTTTTATTTATTCTAGTTTAGTTTATTATAGTTTAGGTTTAGGTTTATTTTATTTTATTTTATTTTATTATTAATCTTTTTTAAAATTAATTAAACCAGTATGCTTAGATTTATTTAGTTTATTTTTTATTTTTATTTGGTTTCTTTTTTAGGTTTTGGTTTAGGTTTGGGTTTATTTTTTAGTTCAATTTTATTTTTATTTTATTTTTTTGGTTTAGATTATAATTTTAATTTTTAAGTTTAGGTTTAGGTTTTAATTTATTTTTTTTTTTTGGTTTAGGTTTTAGGTTTTTAATTTAGGTTTAGTTTTAAGTTTTATTTTTTTACTTAGGTTTAGGTTTATTTTTAGTTTATTTTATTTTATTTAGTTTAGGTTTAGGTTTAGTTTATTTTAGGTTTAGGTTTAGGTTTTATTTATTTAAGTTTAGTTTATTTTAACTTTAAGTATTTTTTTAAACATAGAGTTTTTTAGGTTTAGTTTTAGGGTTTAGGGTTGTATGTTTTATGGTTTGGTGATTAGGGTTTAGGGTTTAGGTTTTAGGGTTTAGGGTTTAAGGTTTTAGGGTTTAGGGTTTAGGGTTTAGGTTTTATGATTTAGGGTTTTGGTTTCTATTTTAGTTTTTATTTTAGGTTTTTTTAATTTAGGCTTAGATTTATTTTTAGTTTATTTTATTTTATTTAGTTTAAGTTTAGGATTATGTTAAGTTTATTTTAGGTTTAGGTTTAGGCTTTATTTATTTAATTTTAGTTTATTTTAGGTTAGGTTTATTTTTTATTTATTTTAGGTATATTTAAACCTTAGGGTTTAGGGTTTAGGGTTGTAGATTTTATGGTTTGGTGTTTAGTGTTTAAGGTTTAGGTTTTAAGGTTTAGTGTTTAGGGTTTTAGGGTTTAGGTTTTAGGGTTTAGGGTTAGGGTTTTAGGATTTAATGTTTAGGGTTTACTGTATGTTTAGGTTTAGGGTTAGTTTAGGGTTTAGGGTTTGGGTTTTGGTTATTTATTTTATTTTGTTTTAATGTTGAGTAAACTAATAGTTTATTTAGCTTATTTTATTTATTTTAGTTTATTTTACTTTTATTTTTATTTGGGTTTTTTTTATTTTTATTTAGTTTATTTTAGATTTATTTATTTTTGTTTTGGTTTTTTATTTTAGTTTCTTTTATATATTTAAGTTTTGGTTTTGCTTTATTTTTTAGTTATGTTTTATTTTTATTTTATTTTGTTTGTTCAGGTTTTATTTTTTATTTTTGGTTTAGGTTTATGTTTTTATTATATTTTTTAGGTTTAGGTTTTAGGTTTTTATTTTATGTTTATTTTTAGGTTTTATTTTTTTAATTTAGGCTTAGGTTTATTTTTAGTTTATTTTATTTTATTTAGTTTGGGTTTTCATTTAGGTTTAGTTTATTTAAGGTTTAGGGTTAGGTTTTACTTATTTTAGTTTTGTTTATTTTGTTTAAGTTTAGTTTATTTTATTTTGTTTATTTTAGGTTTAAGTTTATTTTAAGTGTAGTGTTTAGGGTTTTGAGTTGTTTAGGGTTTAGGGTTATAGGTTTTAGGGTTTGGGGTTTAGGGCTTAAAGTTTAGGTTTTAGGGTTTAGGGTTTAGGGTTTAGTGTTTAGGGTTATGGGTTTAAAAGTTTATTAGGTTTAGGGCTTATGGTTTGATTTAGGGTTTAGGGATATGTTTTTTTTATTTTTTTATGTTAAGTAAACTAGTAGTTTAGGTTTATTTAGTTTATTTATTATTTATTTTAGTTTATTTTATTCTTTGTATTTATTTAGTTTATTTTTATTTTCATTATTATTTAGGTTTTTATTTAGTTTATTTTTTATTTATTTTAGTTTATTTTATTCTTTGTGTTTATTTAGTTTATTTTTATTTTCAATATTATTTAGGTTTTTATTTAGTTTTATTTTATTTTATTTTAGGTTTAATTTATTTTTATTTTAGGTTTAGTTTCTATTTTATTTTTGTTTTTTTAGTTTTTTTCTTTAGTTTTGGTTTTTATTTATTTTAGTTTAGTTTAGTTTTTATTTTTGTTTATTTTTCTTTTTAGGTTTAGGTTTAGATTTTAGTTTATGATTTTATTTTATTTATTTTATTTTAGTTTAGGTTTTTATTTATTTTATTTTTAGGTTTTATTTAGTTTAGGTTTAAGTTTTAGAATTACCTACAGTAGTTTAGTTGGGGTTTAGGGTTTATAGGGTGTGGGTGGTAGGTTAGTTTAGGGTTTATGGTTTAGGGATAGGTTTTAGGTTTAGTTTATTGTTTAGTGTTTAGGGAGGGTGGGTTTAGGATTTTAGGGTGATTAGGTTTAGGGTTTAGGTGGGTTTAGGCTCAGTGGAGTTTTTAGGTGGGGTAGTGTTTTCACGTTATAGGCTTATGGTTTATAGTTTAGTGGCTCAGGTTTATGGTTTAGGGTGGGGTTGGGGTGGGAGTTTTATTGTTTAGTATGGTTTATAGTTTAGGGTTAATGTTTTTTTTACGGTTTAGGGTTCAGGGTTTTAAGGTTTTGGGTTTATGGTTTATGGTTTATCATTTAAAGGCTGGGGTTTTAGTTTAGGTTTATTTTAAAATATGCAAACCCGGTAGGTTTGTTTATTTTACTATTTAGGGTTTAGGGTTTATTGTAGGGATCAGTTAGGGTTTTAGATTTTTAAAAAATCAAGTAAACCAATAAGTTTAAGTTTGTTTAGTTTATTTATTTATTATATTTTTTATTTTATTTATTTTTTATTTTATTTTATTTGGTTTATTTATTTATTTTATTTATTTTTTTTTTTATATTTATTTAGGTTTAGATTTATTTTTTAGTTGAGTTTTATTTTTATTTTATTTTTTTAGTTTTAGTTTTTTTAGGTTTTTATTTAATTTTTTTAGGTTTAGGTTTTAGGTTTATTTTTAGGTTTTATTTTTTAGTTTATGTTTATGTTTATTTTTAATTTAGTTTATTTTATTTAGTTTAGGTTTAGGTTTAGGTTATTTTAGGTTTAGGTTTAGGTTTTATTTATTTTAGTTTATTTTATCTTAATTTAGGTTTATGTTTATTTTATTTTATTTATTTTAGGTTTTGTTCTTTTTAAGATTAAGATATAGGGTTTGGCATTTAGGGTTTAGGGTTTAGTTTTGTAGGTTTTAGGGTTTGGGGTTTAGGGTTTAGGTTTTAGGGATTAGGGTTTAGGGTTTTAGGGTTTAGGGTTTAGGTTTAGGGTTTAGTGGTTTAGGGTTTAGGGTTAGGGTTAAGGGTTTAGGGTAGGGTTTAGGATTTTATTTTCTTTTAATGTTAAGTAAACTAGTAGGTTTAGGGTTATTTAGTTTATTTTTATTTACTTTAGTTTATTTTACTTTTTTTATTTAGGTTTATTTTTTTATTTTCATTTTATTTAGGTTTTGTTTAGTTTTATTTTATTATCTTTAAGTTTATTTTATTTTATTTTAGGTTTAGTTTTATTTTATTTTGTTTTAATTTTTTTCTTTAGATTTGGTTTTTATTTATTTTATTTTCATTTAGTTTTATTTTTATTTTGTTTTAAGTTTAGGTTTAAGTTAGTTTATTTTTTTTTCGTTTAGGTTTTATTTATTTTCTCATAGGATTTAGTTTAGGTTTAAGGGTTTAGCTTTATAGGGTTTAGATTTAGGTTTAGGGTTTGGGGTTTTTAGTTTAGGCTTTAATAGCTTAGGTTGCAGGTTTATTTAGATTTAGGGTTAGTTTGGTTTAGGGTTTAGATAGGTTTAGGTTAGTTTTAGGGGGTTTAGGGTTTTATTTTAGTTTACATATTTTTTTTGTTTGGGTTTATTTTTTTATTTGGTGGTTTATTTTGGTTTTTATTTATTTTGGTTTTTATTTATTTTTTAGTTGAGTTTTATTTGATTTTATTTTGTGAGTTTTATTTAATTTTTTTTAGTTTTAGGTTTAATTTTTAGGTTTTATTTTAGTTTATGTTATGTTTATTTTAATTTAGTTTATTTTATTTAGTTTATGTTTTTAGGTTTAAGTTATTAGGTTTAGGTTTTATTTATTTATTTTATTTTTTTTAGGTTTAAGTTTATTTTATTTTATTTATTTTAGGTTTATTTTTTTTAAGTTTAAGATATGTTACGTTTAGGTTTGGGGTTTAGGATCAGGTTTAGGGTTTGAGGATCAGGGTTTGGTTTAGATTAGGGTTTAGGGTTTAGGGTTTTAGGTTTAGGTTAGGGTTTGGGTTTAGGGTTTAGGGTTTTAGGGTTAAGGATTTAGGGTTTGTTTAGGGTCAGGATTTTTTCTTTTAATGTTAAGTAAACTAGTCATGTTTATTTAGTTTATTTTATTTATTTTAGTTTATTTTACTTTTTTTTTTGGTTTATTTTATTTCATTTTATTTAGGTTTAGTTTTATTTTATTTTCTTTTAAGTTTATTTTATTTTATTTTAGGTTTAGTTTTATTTTATTTTGGTTTTAATTTTTTTCCTTAGATTTTTTATTTATTTTATTTTCATTTAGTTTTATTTGTTATTTTTTTTTTTAAGTTTAGGTTTAAGTTTAGTTTATGTTTTATTTTTTTATTTAGGTTTATTTATTTATCTTTGTTAGGTTTTATGTTTAAGTGTTTAGCTTTATAGGGTTTAGGATTTAGGGTTTAGGGTATAGTTTAGGTTTAGGTTTAGGCTTTAGCTGGTTATGATTTTAAGGTTAGCTTAGGGTTTAGAGTAGGTAGGGTTAAGGGTTTAAGGTTTTTTATAGTTTAGGGTAGGGTGAGGTTTAGGATTATAGTGGGGTTAGTGGTGAGTTTAGGGTTTTAGATTTAGAGTTGGTGTAAGGTTTAGGGTTTAGGGTTTTATTTTTTTAGTTTATTACATTTTTTTATTTTTATTTGGGTTTATTTTTTATTATTTTATTTTATTTATTTTAGTTTATTTTATTTTTAGGTTTGGTTTAGGTTTAGATTTATTTTTTAGTTGAGTTTATATTGATTTTATTTTTTAGGTTAAGGTTTTATTTTTTATTTATAGTCCAGTTTAGGTTTTATTTTATTTTTTTAGGTTTAGGTTTTATTTTATTTAGGTTTTATTTTTTAGTTTATGTTTATGTTTATTTTAATTTAATTTATTTATTTAGTTTAGCTTTAGTTTTTAGGTTTAGGTTTAGGTTTTATTTATTTTAGTTTATTTATTTTATTTAGATTTAAGTTTATTTTATTTTATTTATTTTATGTTTTGGAGGATATAGGGTTTGGGCTTTAGGGTGAGGGTTTAAGGTAGGGTTTAGGGTTTAGGGTTTAGGGTTTAGGGTTTGAGTTTAAGGTTTATGGTTTAGGGTTGTAGGTTTATGGTTTAGGGTTTGGATTTTGTTTATATTTTTTATATTATTTTTATGTTAGATAAATTAGTAGGTTTAGGTTTATTTAGTTTATTTTTACTTATTTATTTTAATTTTATTTAGGTTTATTTTTATTTTCATTTTGTTTAGGTTTTATTTATATATTATTTTTATTTTATTTTTATTTTAAGTTTAGTTTTATTATATTTTGGTTTTAAATTTTGTTCTTTAGTTTAGTTTTATTTATTTTATTTTAGTTTAGTTTTATTTTATTTTATTTTATTAGGTTTTAGTTTATGTTTTCATTTTTTTTGGTTTAATTTATTTATTTTGTTAGGTTTTATTTAGTTTCATTTAAGCATTTATAGGTGGGGTTTAGGAGTTTAGGGTTTAGGTTTGGGGTTTTAGGTTTGTGGGTTTTAGTGTATAGGATTTAGGGTTTAGGGTTTTAGGGTCAGTGGTCTGATAGGGTGGCAAGGTTTAGGTTTAGGTTTAGAGTGAGTTTGGGCCTGGGCTGATTTTTTTGATTTAAGGTGACATTTACTTTTAGGGTTTAGTTATGGTTTAGGGTTTTGAGTTGGTTTAGGGTCTCATGATCTGGCTTTAGGCCAGGTGGGTCAGGGGGATTTGGGTTTAGGGTTGGGGGTTTATGGTCAGGTTTTGAGGGTTTAAGTTAGGAGGGTTGGTTTAATTTATGTTTATTTTTAAAACAAACCGACAGGTTTTAGTTTTAGTTTATTTTTTATTAGAGTATTTTATTTTTATTTTATTTATGTTTACTTTTATTTTTATTTAGTTTATTTATTTATTTTAAATCATTTATTTTAGTTTTGGTTTTTTTATTTACTTTTTAGGTTTAGGTTTAGTTGAGTTTTATTTTATTTTATTTATTTATGTTTTAGATTTTAGGTTTATTTTATGTTTATTTTTTTTATTTTTAATTTATGTTTATGTCATTTTAAGTTTATTTAGTTTAGGTTTGGGTTTTAGGTTTTAGGTTTATTTATTTATTTTATTTTATTTAGTGTAGGATTAAGTTAATTTTATTTTGTTTATTTGTTGGTTTTATTTTAAGTTTAGGTTTAGGTTTAGTGTTTAGGGTTTAGGGTTGTAAGAGGTTTGGGGTTTAGGGTTTAGATTTTAGGGTTGGGTTTAGGTAGTGGAGGGTTTAGGGTTTAGGGTTTTGCAGTTTAGAGTTGTTAGTTTAGGGTTTAGGCATAGAGTTAGAATTTTTATTTCTTTATTTTTATGTTAAGCAAAACAAGCAAGTTTAGTTAATTTAGTTTATTTTATTTATTTTGCAAATTCTTATTTTAAATATTTATTTTATTTTCATTTTATTTATTTTAGTTTTATTTTAATTTATTTTATTTTATTTTAGGTTTAGTTTTATTTTATTTAAGTATTTTTTTTAGTTTAGCTCATATTTTATCTTTAGTTTAGTTTTAGTTTTATTATTTTATTTTAAGTTTAGGTTTAGGTTTATTTTTTATTTTATTTTATTTGTTTATTTTATTTTAGGTTTATTTATTTATTTTGTTAGGTTTATTTTAGGTTTAGTGTTTAAGTGTTTAGTTGGAGGGAGGAGAGGGTTTTAGGTTGGGAGTTTAGGGTTAGGGTCATTGGGTAGGTTAGGGTTTGGGTATGGATTTGGGGCCCAGGGTTGGGAAGTTTATTTAGCCTGGTGGGTAGTTAGGTCAGTTTAGGGCCTGTGGCTCAGTGGGTTTGTGGTTAATGGTTTTAGTGGCCCAGTCTGGTAGGTTAGGGTTTTAATGTAGGGCTTTGGGCCCAGTAGGCCCAGGGCCTAAAGATGGTAGGGTCCGTGGAGTTCCATAGGTAGGTTTAGGGTGGTTTGGGTAGTTTTGGTTTAGCTTTAGGGCCTAAGTGCAGTAGGGTGGTTTAGGGTTAGGGTTTTGATTGGAGGAGTTTAGAGTCAGTTTGTGGTTTAATTTAGGTTTATTTAAAACATGCAAACCAGCAGGTTTTTTGTTTAGTTTATTTTAGAATTTAGGGTTTAGGGTTTAGGATTAGCTTTAGCCTAGGGTTTTAAGCAGTTTAAGTTTATTTAGTTTTATTTTATTTATTTTAGTTTATTTTATTTTATTCTTATTTAGGTTTTTATTTAGTTTGGTTTATTTATTTTAGTTTATTTATCTTTTATATTTTAGGTTTAGGTTTAGGTTTAGGTTTATATTTTAGTTTATTTTATTTTATTTTATTAGGTTTAGGTTTTATTTTTATTTTAGGTTTGTATTTTCTATTTTTAGGTTTAGGTTTTTGTTTCTTACTTTAGGTTTATTTTTATGTTTTATTTTTTAGTTTAGGTTTATTTTTAGTTTATTTTATTTTATTTAGGGTTGAAGTTTAGGTTTAGGTTTAGGTTTTGTTTATTTTATTTTAGTTTGTTTTAAGGTTTACTTATTTTAGTTTATTTTATTTTATTTAGTCTAGGTTTTGGTTTAGGTTTAGTTTATATTAGGTTTAGGTTTAAGTTGTATTTATTTTATTTTAGGTTTAGGTTTATTTTATTTTTTTATTTTAATTATTTATCTATTTTAAAATTAAGTAAACTTGTAGGCTTAGATTTATTTAGTTTTGTTTATTTATTTTAGTTTATTTTATTCTTTATTTTTATTTAGGTTTATTTTTTTGTTTTATTTAGTTTAGTTTATTTATTTTAGTTTTGGTTTTTTATTTTAGTTTATTTTTTATATTTAAGTTTAGGTTTATTTTTAGTGGAGTTTTTTTTTAGAAAATTTATTTTTTATTTTAGGTTTTGGTTTAGGTTTTTATCCTATTTTTTTAGGTTTGGATTTTAGTTTTATTTGTAGGTTTTATTTTGTAGTTTAGGTTTATGTTTTTTTAGTTTATTTTATTTTATTTAGTTTAGGTTTAGGTTATTTTTGGTTTAGGTTTAGGTTTTATTTATTTTAGTTTAGTTTAAATTAGTTTAGGTTTTATTTATTTTATTTATTTATTTTAAGTTTTGTTTTTTTGGTTTAGGTTTAAGGTCTGGTGTAGGGTTTGGGTTGGGTTATAGGTTTATGGTAGTGTTTATGGTTATTGGATCTATTTAGTTCATATATATATATATATATATTGTAAGAGTAGGTTTTTATTTAATTTATTTTATTAGTTTATTTTACTTTTAGGTTTATTTTATTTTCATTTTTACTTAAGTTTTATTTAATTTATATTTTATTTTACGTTTATTTATTTTATCTTCAAGAGTAAGCAGGGGCAAGTTTGTGGTTTAGATCAGGTCCGTGGTTAGGGTTTTTTTAGGGTTTAGGGTAGGTTTAGGCCAGGGCTCAGTTTAGGGATGTTTTGTCAATGCCTATGGTTTTAAGGTTTAGGGATTAATGTCAGACAGGGTTTAGAGTTTAGGTAGGTTTAGGTGGTTTTTAGGTTATTTAGGGTTTAGTGGGTTTATTATTTTGGTCCAAGGCTTTTTTTTTATTTTATAGTTTAGGGTTTAGGGTAGCTTTAGTAGGGTCCAAGTATTTATTTTATTTTAAAATAAGTAAAATGTTTTTTTTTTAATTATTTTTTTTATTGTTCATTTTAAAAAATCAAACCAAAGGTTAGGTTTATTTTAATTATTTTGTTTATTTTTATTTATGTTAGTTTATTTTATTTTTTATTTATTTAGTTTGGTTTATTTATTTTATGTTTATTATTTTATTTATTTTCTAGGTTTAGTTTAGATTTAGGTTTATTTTTATTTTATTTTTTTTTAGGTTTTAGTTTTATCTTTATTTTAGGTTCTATTTTCTTTTTTTTTAAGTTTATTTTAGTTTTTATTTTTTATTTTAGGTTTAGGTTTATTTTTAGTTTATTTTATTTTATTTAGTTTATTTTAGGTTTAGGTTTAGTTCATTTTAGGTTGGGATTAGATTTTATTTTTAGTTTAGGTTTTGGTTTATTTTATTTTGTTTATTTATTTTATTTAGTTTAGGTTTAGGTTTAGGTGATATTTATTTTTAGTTTATTTTAGTTTTGGTTTAGATTTTGTTTGGTTTATTTTAATTATTTATCTTTTAAAATTAAGTAAATGTGGGTTTAGATTTAATTAGTTTATTTTTTATTTTTTAGTTTTGCCTTTTATTGTAAAGACATAGTCCAAGATAGCTAGAACCATTTCTACCAGAAGACATAGTTCCAAAATAAACAGATGGATGCCGTTTCTTCGCTTCCACTTCCCATCGAACCATCCGGCCTCAGAGGGATCCACCATTATATCCTCGATGTCTCCCTCTACCACAACAATAGCTCTAACCTTCGTCGCTCCTCCCACCTCGATAACCACCACTACTTTGACCACCACCTTCATATCCACCAACACCTCTAGATCCCCCATGACCACTACAAAAACTGATGCCACTCCACCAAATCTAGCAGTTTTGAGGTTTAGGTTTAGGTCTTTAGGTTTTAGGGTTTATGTTTATTTTTAATTTATTTAGTATTTTTTAGGTTTAAGATTTGGGGTTTATGCTTTCTAAGTTTAGGTCTGGTTAGTTTGGGTTTAGGGTTTAGGTTTTATTTTAAGGGTTTTAGGGTTTGTATGTTTAATGTTTTTTAGTTTTGGGTTACTTTTAGGGTTTAGGGTTTAGGGTTTAGGATTTAGGGTTTTAGGTTTCTTTTTTAAATTACAAACTAGTAAGTTTAAGTTTACTTAGTTTATTTTATTTTTTGTTTCTTTTATTTTAAATTTTATTTAGGTTTATTTTCTTTTATTAATTTATTTATTTATTTTAACATAGGTTTTTTTATTTTATTTTATTTTACAATTTAGGTTTAGGTTTAAGTTTATTTTAGTTGAGTTTTTTATTATTTTTTTAACTAGGTTTTTCATATTTAGGTTTGGTTTTATTTTATTTTATGTTTAGGTTTTAGGTTTCATGTTTGGTTTATTTTTGGTTATATTTTCACTTTAGGTTTATTTTAATTTTTTATTTAGTTTAGGTTTATGTTTAGTTTATTTTTTTTAGGTTTAATTTTATTTATTTTAGGTTTAGGTTTATTTTATTTGTTATTACTTTTATTTTGGGTTTAAGCTTAGTTTTTTTTATTTTTTAGATTTATTTTGTAGGTTTTTCATTTTGTTTTTATTTTATTTTAGGTTTATTTTATTTTTTATTTTACATTTATTTATTATTTAGGTTTTTATTCTTGTATTCTTTTATTTTTTTTTATTTTATTTATTTATTTTATTTTATTTTAGGTTTTAGTTTTAGGTTTTATTTTATTATTTAAGTTTATTTATTTTATTTTTTATTTAGGTTTATGTTTATTTAGAGTTTAGGTTTTGTTTTATCAGGGTTTAGGTTTGTGTCTGTGGGTTGGGATTAGAGTGGGTTTGGTCAGGTTTAGTGTTTATGTTGGATTTGGTTTCAGGCCTGTTTTAGGTTGATTTTGGGGTTTGGGTTTGGGTTTTGGTTGTTTTTAGGGTTTTATTGTTTTGGGCTTAGGATTTATGGTTGGGTTTTTTATTTTAGGTTTAGTTTAGGTTAGTTTAGTGGTTTTTTTTTATTTTTTTATTTTTTTATTATTAGTATTTAGGGTTTAGGGTTTAGGTTTAAGGTTTAGGTTTTAATTTGGGGTTTAGCATTTTTTTTAATAGAGAATAAATTTCGATTCAACATTTTTTTCTTATCGATTTCATCAACCTAGTAACAGACCAAGTTTTTTAAGATAGAAACGATGACATAAATAAAAAATGAGCACGCATAGAGGAAATTAAAAACCCTATATAATTAGAATTGTCTCTACTGTAAAGATAGTTCCATAAGAAGTAGATCTAATCGGTTCTCAGTTCATTAAGCACCTCGCTCTCTCGGTAGCAGATCCACCATCATATCCCCGATCTCTCCTCTCCCACCACCACAATAACCTCCATCGCTCCTCTTGCCTCCATCCACTACTCACCACCACCATATCAACTGTGACCTCCACATTCCCCACCATGATAATCACCTCCAACTTCCACCATCGCATCTAGAGCTCTATTTTTTGATTTTCCTACCATCAAAGTTCCCATTTCTTGGGTTTTGTTTATTAGTTTAGTTTTGTTTATTTTATAATTTATTTAGTTACTTAGTTTAGGTTTGGGTTTTTTTTAGTTTAGGTAGGATTTAGGTTTTGGGTTTAGTTTTTAGATTTTAGGTTTAAGGATTAGTGTGGTTTAGGGTTTAGGATTTTGGGTTTGGGGTAGGTTTAGGGTTTGTTTAGGTTTATGGTTGTAGGTTTAGGGTTTAGGGTTTATGGTTTAGAGTTAGTTTTAGGATTTACGGTTTAAGGTTAGGGTGTTTTATATTTTTTTATATTTTTATTTTTATTTATTTTTATCTTTTTTTTAGGATTTAGGGTTTATGGTTTAGGGCTTAGGTTTTAGCCTTAAGGTTTAGGTTTTAGTTTAGGGTTTAAGGTTTTTGGTTTTTTTAAGATAGAACAAATTTATATTCAACAATTCTTCTTTTGGATTTCGTCAACCAAGTAACACACCAAGTTTTCTAAGACACAAATGATGACTTAGATAAAAAATGAGCACACATAGAGCAAATCAAAGGCCCTAAATAAAGAGATTTATCTCTACTGTAAAGATGCAATTTTCTAAAAACAACAATCAAATCAAAAATTCTTTTATTTCTCCAGTTCCCATCAAAACCACCCAGCCTCTCGAGTAGCGGGATCCACCATTATATCCCAGATCTCTCCCTTCACCACCATCACCGCTGTAACCTCTGTCACTCCTCCCACCTCCATAACCATAATTGCTCTGACCACTACCTCCATATCCCCAACACCTCTAGATAACCCACCACCGCTATGATAACTGTGATTCTCCTTATATATCGAGCTTGACAAGTAATGTTCCTACCGTCAAGGTTTTTCCCATTCTTAGGGTTTAGGTTTATTTTTTAATTTAATTAGTTACTCTAAGTTTAGATTTAGTGTTTAGGGTTTAGGATTTATGGTTCTCAGTTAGGGTTTAGGGTCTAAGGTTTATAGTTAGGGTTTAGGATTTAGGGTTTAGGATTTTTTTGTTAACTCAAATGATTTCATAACAAAACAAGACATTATCCTTTAATAACTAATAAAATAGGATAAAATAAAACATAATTCAAAACATCATAAAAATAGTATTTAAAAAAATGATTTAACTCCCAAAGATAATAAAATTTGATTTTATAGAAGGCCAATAAAGCTTAGTCGAACAAGGTGAAACCCATATCATCATCAGATTCTTTAGTAGGCTCTTCCTTCTTCTTTCCATTATAAAGAGAAGGCGTAGACATCCACATCGGATGAACATGTGGTCTGTGTGGGGTGAGATAATAGAGGGAAAGTGAGAGAGATGTGATCATTGAAAGTTCTACTGAAAACTTCACAATGAGATCATCTTTAGTGAGGTCAAGCACCTCAGGAATGAACACCGAACCTTCATTGTACACAGACTGGATGACTAGGCCATTAGAGAATGGCCTAATCCCCAACTTTGTAAAGAGAGCCGTCTGTGAGGATCCCAACTCGCTATTTTAACCAATCAGGATAATTTCAATAGTTATTTATCTTAGTTTAGTTAGAGTCGGAAGAAAGAATTCTATGAAGGATCCGCACTCTGGGAGGAACCACAAAATCAATAGGTGCAACAAAACCAACATAGATAGGAGCACCAACATTGTATTTTGCAACCTTTTCGTTGACTTCTTTAAGATCACCTTTGTAAAAAAATCCTCAACTGTTTTAGTTATGGTAGTTTTTTTTAGGGTTTGGTTCTTTGGTTTAGGATTTAGGGTTAGGATTTAGGGTTTAGGGTTTAAGGTTTAGGGTTTAGGGTTTACAATTTAAGATTGAGGGTTTAGGGTTTACATTTACAATTTAGGTTTAGGGTTTTAGGTTTAGTGTTTAAGTAGTGAAGATTTAGGTTTTGTTAGTATAGGTAGGTTTAGGTTTATAGGTGTAGGTTTTTTATATACAAAACCAGGTTTAAATTTATTTAGTTTATTTTTAGTTTATTTTATTATTATATTTTTATTTAGGTTTATTTTATATTTATTTAGTTTAGTTAATTTATTTTAGGTTTATTTATTTTTAGTTTAGGGTTTTATTTTAATTTATTTTTAGTTCAGTTTAGGTTTATGAGTATTTATTTTAATTTTTAGGTTTAGGTTTTATTTTTATTTTTAGGTTTAGGTTTTATTTTATTTTAGGTTTAGGTTTGGTTTAGGTTTATTTTATTATTTATTTTAGTTTAGTTAGGTTTTAGTTTATTTTATTTTATTTAGGGGTTTAAGTTTTATTTATTTTAGTTTAATTTATTTTAGTTTAGGTTTAGGTTTATTTTATTTTGTTTATATTATTTTTATTTCATTTTAGGTTTTATTAGTATTTAGATTTTATTTTTATTTATTTTAAGTTTTATTTTTAGGTTTATTTTAGGTTTAGGTTTTCCTTTAGTTTTATTTTATTTGATTTTATTTTATTTTTTTATTTAGGTTTTATTCTAGGTTTATTTTATTTTTTTGTTTAGTTTAGGTTTTCATTTATATTTTATTTTATTTTTATTTTTTTATTTTATTTTATTTTAGGTTTAGGATCTTTAGTTTAGGTTTTGTTATTTATTTATTTTATTTTATTTAGGTTTGGGGTTTTTTTATTTATTTTATTTTTTAGGTTTATTTAGTTTTGGTTTAGGTTTGTTTTAGAGTTTAGGGATTAGAGTTAGGTTTTAGGGTTTAGGGTTGTAAGTTTTGGGTTAGGGTTAGTTTTAGGGTTTATGATTTAGGTTGTGGATTTTTTTTTTACTATTTTTTTGTATTTAGCTTTTGGTGTTTTTTTTATATAGAGAAAAATTCAAGTTTAACATATCTTCTTTTTGATTTCATCAACCAAGTATTACACCAAGTTTTTAAGACACAACCGATGACCTCGATAAAAAATGAGCATTCATAGAGCAAATAAAAAACCATATAATTAGAACTCTACTATAAAGAGTTCCATAAGTAGATCGACCGCTTCGCTCCAGCCCTAGAACCACCCAAACCTCTCGAGTAGCGGGATCCACCATCATATCCCTAATTTCTCCCTCCGCCACCACCACGGCTATAACCTCGGTCCCTCGTCCCGCTTCCATAACCACCACTGCCGCGACCACCACCTCCATATCCACCAGCACCTCTAGATCCCCCACCATCACTGCGATAACTACCGCCTCCACTTTCACCTCAACCTCAAGATCCATACTGAGCCTAGTTGACGGTGATGTTCTTGGCATCAATGTTTTTCCCATTCTTAGGGTTTAGGTTTAGGTTTATTCCATTTTAGGGTTTTGGTAAAATTTTAATTTATTTAGTTACTTTAGGTTTAGGTTTAGGATTGGGTTGTGGTTTAGGTTTAGGTTTAGGGTTTAGTATTTATGCTTTGAGGGTTTAGGTTTTACAGGTTTAAGGTAGGGTTTAAGGTTTAGGGTTTATTTCTTGTAGGTTTAGTATTATTGGTTTAAGGTTAGTATTAGGGTTTTAGGTTTAAGATTTAAGATTTACGGTTTAGGGTTTTTTCTTTAAAACTAAGAAAATCGATAGGTTTAGGTTAATTTTTTATTTCTTTTAGTTTATTTTATTTTCTATTTTATTTAGTGCAGTTTAATTAGTTTATTTTTAGGTTTAGGTTTATGTTTAGGTTTATTTTAGTTAAGTTTTATTTTTTTTATTTTTAATAGTTTAGACTTTATTTTTTTGTTTTTTAGTTTAGATGTTTATTTTATTTTTATAGTTTTAAGTTTTAGGTTATTATTTTAGGTTTATTTTTATGTTTATTTTTTTCAATTTATTTTAGGTTTATTTTAGTTTATTTTATTTATTTTAGTTTAGGATTAGATTTAGGTTTAATTTATTTGGTTAGTTTGGTTTTATTTATATTAGTTTAGGTTTAGGTTTACTTTATTTTATTAATATATTTTATTTTAGGTTTATTTATTTTATTTTTTAGATTTTATTTTTATTATGTTTATTTTGAGGAGTTTCTATTTAGTATTTTATTTTATTTTAGGTTTTATTTATTTTATGTTTAGTTTTATTTTATTTATGTTTATGTTGTTTTATTTTATTTTAGTTTAGGTTTATTTATTTAATTAGTCTTTATTTTAATTTTATATTATTTTTATATTTTTATTTTAGGTTTTATTTTTATTATTTTATTTTATTTTAGGTTTTTATATTTATTATTTTTATTTTATTTCCTTGGCTTTATTTTTTTCTTGTGGTTTAGGTTTTATGTTTATTTGCCAGGTTTAGGGCTCAGGTAGGTCAGGGTTAGTAGGGTTTAGTGTTAGCCAGGTTTAGGGTTTTTAGGGCTAGGGTTTAGTTTGTTTAGGGTCAGGTTTGGGTGGTTTTAGTGAGTTTATTTGATCAGGTAGTTTAGTTTAGGATTTAGGTTTAGAGTTTATGGTCTGGGTTTGGGTTTAGTTTTAGGGTTTAGGGTTTATGGTTTAAGATTATAGTTTTAGGGTTTAGGGTTTAGGTTTGAGGTTAGCTTTTTTTTAATTTTTAATTTTTTGTTTTATGGTTTAGGTTTAGGTTTAGGTTTAGGGTTTAGGATTTTAAGTTTAGGGTTAGTTTTATTTAAGGTTTTAAACTAGAGAACAAATTGATTCAACATTTCTTCTTTTGATTTCATCAACCAAGTAACACACCATGTTTTCTAAGACACAAGAGATGATATAGAAAAAAATGAGCACATAGAGCAAATCAAAACCTAGATAACAAACAATCTCTCTATAAAGACATAGTTCCATAAGTAGCAGATCGGATCGGTCATTCTTTAGTTTCTACATTTCCCATCAAAACCACCTCAGCCTCTCGAGCAGGATCCACCATCATATCCCCGATATCTCCTTTCGCCACCACCATACATGTAACCTATGTTGCTCCTCTTGCCTCCATAACCACCACTGCTCTGACAACCACCTCCATATCCACCAACACCTCTAGATCTGACAACCTCCACCATAACATGCCTCCACCTTCGCCTCCACCATCAGATCTAGACTGAGCTTGGTTGACGGTGATGTTCCTGTCATCATGGTTCTTCCCATTCTTAGAGTTTAGGTTTAGGTTTAGGTTTACCACCTCGCCTCGGTGCCAGGATCCACCATCATATCCTGATATCTCCGCCACCACCATACATGTAACCTCTCCTTCTCGCTCCATAACCACCACTGCTCTGACAACCACCTCCATATCCACCAACACCTCTAGATCTGACAACCTCCACCATAACATTCGCCTCCACCTTCGCCTCCACCATCAGATCTAGACTGAGCTTGGTTGACGGTGATGTTCCTGTCATCATGGTTCTTCCCATTCTTAGAGTTTAGGTTTACTTAGTTTGTGGGTTTAGGTTTATTTTTAATTTATTTACTTACTTTAGGTTTAGGTTTGGGGTTTGGGTTTAGGTTTAGGTTCATGGTTAGCTTTTAGGGTTTAGGGTTTAGAGTTTTTTTTGTTTTTTTAACTCAAATGATTCCATAATAAATAGGAAATTACCAAATTAAACAAGACATTATCCTCTAACAACTAATGAAACAGGATAAAATAAAATGTAATTCAAAAAATTCACAAAAATAATATTTCACAAAATGATTTAACTCCGAGAGACAATAAAATTTTATTTTACGAAAGGCCAACAAAGCTTAATGAACAAGTCAAACCCATATCATCATCAAATTCCTCAATAGGCTCTTCGACTACAATGAGTAAGTAAGAAGCATGAGTAGTAGAAGCATCAAGCGCAATAGGCACATCAAATATTTTATGATCCTTCAAATACTCCTTAACCTTCTTGTCCTCTAGGTATGTGTAATCGCAATATATGGCGAGGACATTCTCGTAAGCATTGATGAACATGTGGAGCGTAGCAATGGGATAAAAGTGGGCCAGTGAAAGAGAAGTGATCATTGAAAGGCCTGCCAAAAACTTCTAGATGAGATAATCTTCAATGAGGTCAAGCACCTCAGGACTTAACACCAAACCATCATCATTCATAGACTAGTCGACATGGCCATAAGAGAATAACCTAATCTCTAGCTTAGCAGGGAGAGAATCCTCTGAGGATCCCACATTATTGACTTTTTTAATCAGCTCAATTAGGGTTATAATTTCAATAGTACCCTTGTTAATCTTAGTTGGGATGTTGAACAAAGAAGTCTGAAGGATCCGCACTAGTTGGAGAAACCATAACATCAATAGCAAACAAGACCAACATGGGTAGAGCACCAACTTTGTATTTCACAACATCTTCACGACTTCTTTAAGATCACCTTCATAAAAAATTAGCTCAACCGGGTTTAGGTTTATGGTTTGTTTTAGGGTTTATGCTTTAGGGTTTGTGGTTTAGGTTTAGGGTTTAGGGTTTAGGGTTTAGAGTTTAGGGTTTAAGGGAGGGTTTAGTGTGTAGGTCTGTTTAGGATTTAGGTTTAGTTTTGTTTTTTTTTAAATTACAAACCATAGGTTTATGTTTATTTTGTTTATTTTTTTATTTTAATTTATAATATTTTTTTAATTTTATTTGTTTATTTTATTTTATCTTTTAGTTTAGGTTTTATTTTAGTTTTAATTTTTTAGGTTTTTTTTTTAGTTGAGTTTTATTTTATTTTATTTTGGTTTAGGTTTTATTTTTATTTTAGGTTTATTTTAGATTTTATTTTTTAGTTTAGCTTAGGTTTATTTTAATTTTTTTATTTCATTTAGTTTTGGTAGGTTTATTTTTAGTTTATTTTAGGTTTAGGTTTAGGTTTTATTTATTTTAGTTAGGTTTAGGTTTTATTTTATTTTAGATTTAGTTTTTTTTAGTTTAGGTTTAGGTTTAATTTTATTTATTTTTTAGGTTTATTTAGTATTTAATTTTATTTATTTTATTTTATTTTAGTTTATTTTTATTTTATTTAGGTTTTTATTTAGTTAATATTTATTTATTTACTTTAGTTTAGTTTTTATTAATTTTATTTTAGTTTATTTTATTTATTATTTTATTTTATTTTTAGTTATAGTTTGGGTTTAGTTTATGTTTTAATTTTATTTATTATTTTATTTTATTTTATTTAGGTTTAGGTTTTCATTTATTTTATTTTGTTATTTTATTTAGTTGTTTAGGGTTTAGGGTGGTTTAGGTTTTAGGTGGGTTTGAGGGTTAATTTTAGGGTTAGGTTTAAGGTTAGATTCAGGTTAAGTATTAGCATTAGGGTTTAGGGTTTTTAGGGTTTAGGGTTTAGGGTTTAGGGTTTAGGTTTTTTTTAACTAAAAGGAAATAATTGCTCAAAAAAATAGGTACAAGAAGAGCATATTAGAGACTAAACTCAAAAAAAAAACTAGTTCTCAAATGAGCTACAAGAGAATCCTAAAGAGTTTAGTCCCTAAACTAATACATCGAAGAGCAATAAAGAAAAAAAGGAAAGACAAAACTAAAAAAGCTAAGCAAAAGACAACAAAGGGGAAGAATCCATGGAGCTCCAAAAGAACCTCCAAAGAGCTAAAGATCCATTAGAAAAGGAAACCCAGAACCCACATCAAGACAACTCAGCCATCTAAGAAAAGAGACCATCAATAAACTCTAGCTCCAAGAAGAAGAAGAGACCAATCAAAAGAGAACCTACAACCCAAGAAATCCAAGGAGATCAAAACATAAAGAGATAAAAACTCAGGCTCAGATATGTGGAAAGAAGGATAATCACAATAGTGTGGGGGCATCAAATCCTAAGTGCATCTAGCTTCATAGAAGGGTTACAAATAGAAAAAAGTCACCAGCCAGAAAAATATCAAGTATAAAATCCATCATATCATCATATCCATCCCAGCAAAAGAAAAATACAAACCTATCATAATAGCCACCCAGCCAAAGAAAGAGTGAAGCTAAAGAAATAGAAAGAGAGAGGAGAGCAACATATAAACTTAACATAAGGCAATCCCAACAAAACCAAATATGAACACCTCTTAAAAAGAGGGAGAAAAGAAGCTCACAACCCAAAAAAGAAAAGATCCTCAAGACAAAGCAGAGCGAGAACAACACCAATCCAATGCCACCAAGGCACCAAGCCAACAGAGCCCATAACAACACCAATTCAAAGCCACCAAGGCACCAACCAAAGGAAAGGAAATAGCCATAGAACCAAACAATAGAGCACCCAAGAAAAATATCCCAGGAAAGAGCAAGAGAACTAAACCAAACCAACCAACAAAAAAAAAATAAGAAGGCCAACAAAATAAAAAATAAATTGCTAGAGAAATAGATAACCAATGGGAAAACCACACACTAAGGAAAAAAAGCCCAACCTACCACCAACAAAGAGAGCAAAAGCACCAACCAAAAAAAGGCAAGCCAACAGGAACAAAGACACCAGCGCAAAACCAACCACTCAAAGGGCACCCAAAAAAAACAAGCAAACAAGAAGCCATAAACACCAAGCTTGATGGAGGAAAATTAGCAAAGAAGCCAATACTCCAACTAGCAAGAAAACAAACAAAAAGCTCAACTAACAGATAAGAAACTAACCAAAAGCGAAAAACCTCTCAAGGATGGGAGAGATTATTTCCAAGAAGCTTTTGAACGAGTATCCTCAAGAAGAGAAGGGGTATAAATCAACACTTTTTTTTAAAATAGTTTTATAACCATGCCCTTTCTCCAAAATCTCCATCCAAAATGAATCAATATTGTTATAAAAAAATATGGGATCAAGAAACCTATCGCTTCAAAGAAAAGCATTCAGAATCATCCACAACATTAGACAAAGGAAAATTATAAATAATATGCATTTTAGAAATCAGAAGTGATAGAAGGAGCAGAAATAGCTTTATTAAGAAGTTAATTATGAATATTTTCACCTTCAAATAAAATTTGAAGAGTTTCCTCCCTTTCTTCATTCATAAAAGAAGCAAGAGAAGCAGAATCTAGATTTCTATAATCTTAATGGAATTAAAATAAGATTCAAATCCCTTAAAAACACTTAACATATTACAAAAATTTTGAACATAACTACCAGCCATAAAAGAACCATCATTTTGAACCAAAATAGAACTATTCACAATGAGAGAATTGTCACAAGTATCTAAATCTTATTTTTTAAAAGAAGGATCACCAATATTAATAAGATTGTCAAGACTAGAAGTTAAAATATCGTAAGAACATTCTTTTCACCACCATTCTCAATCAAAGAAGGAAAGAAATAGTCTCTTTCCCATGATCTAAAGTAGACATAGAGAAAGAGAAACAACATCCAATTGATTGGAAGAAATGGTGTTAACATTAATAATATTTGAACCATCATCATGAAAGGACTTATGCACAACATCCAAACCATTAATCATAAAGCCCTCTAATGTTTTCCAGCGTAATCATCAAAAGAAACACTTAGAGGGTGATTATTAGTTAAAACCTTTTCAAAAAAAAAAATTACCTGCATTAGACAAATCATTATAAAAACTTTTAAGAAGATTCAATGGTTTTTCAAAACATCAAAATTTTGAAAAGAAGATTTTCTTTTTATCCAACTTGAGAGGATCATTAGTTTTTCAACAATTGAATTCTATTGGTGATTTTCTTCCTAAGAGAGGGATGAGCAATAAAGCATAAATTTCATGCCCATGAATCTTACAACAACAACAAGCCTTTATCCCACCATGTTTGGTCTACATGAATCCTTCATCTCCATTGTGTCCATTATGTGTCAAATTCTCATTTAATTCAAGTAAATTAATACATCTTAAGTTCTTTTAGGTCTACTCTACCTTTCTAACACAAGGCATCTAATGCATCTACTCTAAATCGTTGGATTGGCCGATGTTTTATGTGACCAACCATCTACTCTCTATTTATCGCCACTGAGCTACTCCAACTTTTAACATGCTCATTTCACATTTTATCTCTAAGAGTAAAGCCACTCATCCACGGATCTTACAATGATTTTAAAAAAATGGGAAAGTTCTCAAAAACAACTTTCTAAAAATAATAACATTTTTTTAAACCCAACCAAATTTCTTTCAGGTATTTTTTAGTAATATCAATCTCTACAAGAACCTAGCAACATACGATCTAGAAGAACCAGCTGTTGCTTGATCAACTTGCAAAGGCTGACAAAAAATCAACCCAATACGAAAAAGAATTTGATGATTAAATAGATGAATCCACAAGTTAGGTATATAAATCCAAATGGAAACAATATGAGACTCTTGATTAACATCAAACATAGGTGTCCACTTCAGAATATGCATTTGACAAATAAAAACATAGTAAGAACACCTAAAAAAAATCTTTCATAATCAAGGACATTAGAAAGTTTAATCGAACATGCCTTGATCAATATAATATAACAAGAAGACAAATTTAAGCTATGAAAAAAAAATGTATATCTTCTTTCTTTTAGTTTAAATGAAAACTTTCCAATCAAAGAAAAAAAACAAAGGTTAGCTAATCTTCAATATTAATTATATAATTTTAGTATTTAAAAGTAAGAAGCAAATTTAGCATCGGAGGAATTTTAGTAAAGTATTTGAAAGATTTAGTAAAGAGGTATTTTAAAAAATTGAATGCCCTAGCAGATCCATCGACATGGATTTACATGGATTTTAAGAAGTTATACCATGAGTCACAACAATAAGAATTAAAGTCAAGATCATTAGTTTATAAATATGGAATAAGAGAAAAGCACTCAAACTCACCAAGAATGGAATTAAATCAAATTAATAGTTTAGTTATTTTATGTTTTATTTTAGGTTTAGTGTTTATTAGTTATTATTAGTTTTATTAGTTTTAGATTATTATTAATTATTATTATTTTAATGTTTATTTTAGTTAGTTTTATATTATTATTATTTTAGTTAGTTTAGGGGTTTAGTTAATTATTAGTTTATTAGTTATTGTTTGGGGTTTAGTTTGTTTATTTTATTAGTTATTAAATTAATTTAGTTATTATTAGTTAGTTATTATTTATTTTAGTTTTTAGTTTGTTATTTTATTTATTAGTTTATTATTTATTTTTATTAGTTTAGTTTAGTTTATTTATTAGTTTATTATTATTAGTTTTTTTTTTTATTAGTTATTATTTTTTATTATACATTATTTATTTTATTATTTTTAGTTTAGTATTGGTTTTTATTATTTTAGTTTATTTTATATTTTATTATTATTAGTTTTATGTTTCTTATTATTAGTTTTGTTTTATTATTATTATTTATTTTATTTTATTTTAGTTTAGGGATTAATTATTTAGTTTTATTTTAGTTATTTATTATTTATTTTATTATTATTAATATTAGTTTAGTTAGTTATATTTGTATTATTATTATTATTATTATTAGTTTTTTATTATTTAGTTATTGTTCTAGTTTTTATTATTTTATTATTATTATTATTATTTATTATTTGTTAGTTTTATTTGTTTAGTTATTTAAATTATTTTATTTATAGTTATTAGTTTATTATTAGTTATTAGTAATAATTTTTTATTTTAGTTTTATTATTAGTTTATTATTATTTAGTTTTATTTATTTTAGTTTTATTTATTATTAGTTTATTATTAGTTAGTTTATTAATTAGTTAGTTATTTTAATTTAGTTTATTTAGTTATTATTAGTTAGTTATTATATTATTTAGTTTTAGTTATTAGTTTTAATATTAGTATTATTTTAGTTAGTATTTATTTAGTTAGTTTATTATTTATTAGTTAGTTATTATAGTTATTTATTATTTTTTTATTAGTTTAAGTTATTAATTATTAGTTTTTTATTAGTTAGTTTATTATTAGTTTAGTATTGGTTTATTTTATTAGTTTTATTATTTAGGTATGTTTAGTAGTATTATTAGTTATATATTAGTATTTATTTGGTATTTATTATTAGTATTAGTTTAGGTTATTTTTATTATTTTTATTAGTTTGTTTATTTATTATTAGTTTATATGTTAAGTTATTTATTAATTTAGTTTTATTATTAGTTATTATTTTTAGTTATTTATTAATAGTTAGTTATTAGTATTAGTTTATTAGTAGTAGTTTAGTTATTATTAGTTAAAGTTAGTTTAGTATTTTTAGTTAGGTTTAGAAGTGGTAGGGTGGTAGAGGTTAGGGTTTTTTTTTTAGTTTTTAATTTTTTTTAATTTTTAAGGTTTAGGGTTTAGGGTTTAGGTGTTAGGTTTAGGGTTCAGGTTTTAGTTAATGGTTTAAGGATTTTGGTTTTTTTAACAGAGAATAAATTCATATTCAACATTTTTTTTTATTTCATCAACCAAGTAACACACCAAGTTCTCAAAGACACAAGCGACAACATAGATAAAAATGAGCACGCATAGAGCAAATCAAAAACCCTAGATAACTAGAACTGTCTCCATTGTAAAGATACAATTCCATAAGTAGATCAGCCGCTCTTCTTCTCGCTTCCCATCAAAACCACCATGGCCTCTCGAGTGGCTGGATCCACTATCATATCCCGCCGCCACCACCATGGTTGTAACCTCCGTCAGTCCTCCTACCTCCATAACCACCACTGCTCTGACCACCACCTCCATATCCACCAGCACCTCCAGATCCCCCACCACCATCAAGGGAGCACCACCTCCACCCTCTCTCTCCACCGCGATAACGGTGATGTTCCTATCGTCCAAGGTGCCCATTCTGGGTTTAGTTTAAGTTTAGTTTAGGTTTAGGTTTATTTTTTAATTTATTTAGTTACTTTATGTTTAGTATTAGGGTTTTGGGTTTAGGGTTTGAGGTTTAGGGTTCAGGGTTTAGGCTTTAAGGTTTAGAGTTTAGCGTTTAGGGTTTAGGGTTTATGGTTAGGGTTTTAGGGTTTATTCTTTTTCAATTTAGCATTTAGGCTTAGGTTTAGGGTTTGGGATTAGAGTTTAGGGTTTAGGGTTTAAGGTGTTTAGGATTAGTTTTTGTTTATGGTTTGATTTTTAAAAATTAAATAAATTGGTAGATTAAGGTTTATTTAGTTTTTTAGTTCATTTTTTATTTTTATTTAGTTTAGTTTATTTATTTTAGTTTTGGTTTTTTATTTTAGTTTATTTTTTATGTATAGGTTTACATTAAGGTTTATTTTTTAGTTGAGTATTATTTTAATTTTATTTTTTAGGTTAAGGTTTTTTTCATTTTTAGGTTTATGTTTAGGTTTTTATTTTGTGTTTTTAGGTTTCAATTTTAGGATTTTATTTTAGGTTTATTTTTATGTTTTATTTTCTAGTTTAGGTTTTGGTTTACTTCTAATTTATTTTTTATGTTTAGGTTTTTTTTATTATTTAGGTTTACATTTAGGTTTTTATTTTTTTTTAACTTTTTGTTTTAGGTTTTTTTTTTTAAGTTTTATTTTTTAGTTTAGGTTTAAGTTTATTTTTAGTTTATTTTATTTTATTTAGTTGAGGTTTAGGTTTTATTTATCTTAGTTTATTTTATTTTATTTTAGGTTAAGTTTATTTTATTATTATTTTAGGTATATTTTTCTGAGGGCTTAGGTTTATTTTTTTATTTATCTTTAGGTTTTGGTTTTATTTTGTTTTATTTATTTAATTTATTTTATTTTATGTCTTTTATTTTATTCAGGTTTTAATTCTTAGTTTTATTTTATTTTTAGTTTAGTTTATGTTTTATTTATTTTAGTTTAATTTTAATTTTTATATTATTTTATTTTTAGGTTGTTAAGTTTATTTTAGGTTTTATTTTATTTTATTTATTTATTTACTTTATTTAAGTTCATTTAGTCTTTCAAGTTTTTTGGGTTTGGCCTGGGTCAGTGGTTTATGGCTTTATGGTTTTGGCCTAGGTTTGTGGGTTTGGGTAATGTTTAGTGCAGGTTTAGGGTTTTAAGTTTTAGTGTCAGGCTCAGGGTTTAGTAGGTCACAGGGTTTGGGGGTAGTCAAGTTTGGGGATTCATGGTGACGAGTTTTAGTATTTTTTTTGGTTTTGGGTGGGTTTATGGTTTTGGGTCAGGTTTAAGGTTTATGTTTAAGGGTTAAGTCAGTTTGGGGGTTTGTAGTGGGCCTAGGTCAGGGTGGGTTAGGGTTTAGGTTTAGTTTGGGGGTTTTGGGATTAGGTTTAGATTTAGGGTTTAGGGTTTATGGTTTAAAGTTTACAATTTTATTTTAAAACAATTAAGTAAATCATTATGTTTATGTTTATTTAATTTATTTAGTTTATTATTTTATTTTATTTTAATTTTAATTTTTATTTAGGTGTTTTTTATTTAGTTTAGTTTATTTTATTTATTTTATATTTATTAATTTTCATTTAAGTTTTTTATTTTAGCTTATTTTATATGTTTAGGTTTATGTTTATGTTTATTTATTTGTTTTATTTTATTTTTATTTTATTTTCAGGTTTTAGGTTATATTTTTACTTTTAGGTTTTAGTTTAGGTTTTAGGTATTTTGGTTTATTTTTATGTTTAGTTTAGTTTATTTTTTAAATTATTTTATTTTATTTAGTTTAGGGTTTTTTAGTTTATTTTAGGTTTAGGTTTAGATTTTATTTAATTTAGTTTAGGTTTATTATTATTTTATTTGAGGTTTAGGTTTTTTTATTTAGTTTAGGTTTTAGGTTTTATTTTTTATTTATTTTTCAATTTTATTTTTATGTTTATTTTTTAGGTTTAGGCTTTTATTTAGTTTTTAATTTATTTTATTTTAGGTTTATTTTATTTTATTTTACTTTTAGTTTTTATTTTATTTTTTTAGTTTTAGGTTTATTTTATTTTTAGTTTAGTTTATTTATTTTATTTTACTTTAGATTTTATTTTTTATTTAGTTTTAAATTAGGTTTAGGTTTATGTTTAAATTTTAGTTAGGTTTTGTTTTTTTTTTTATTTTAATCTTTATTTTGGTTTTTTTTCTTTTATTTTATATTTAGGTTTTATTTAGTTTGGCTTTAGCTTTATCAGGTTTGGCCTTTAGTTTAGGGTTTAGGCCTGTGGTGGGGTTTAGATTTGTAGGTTTATTTGGTTGGTGGTTGAGAGGTTATCAGTGGCCTAAGTCAGCTTTATGGTCTTACGATTTATTTTTGCATCAGGGAGGCTCAGTATATGGCCTAGATTTGAGCCCAAGATTTGATCTGAGCCTGTGGTTTCAACCTGTGGCTCAGGTGGCCTGTGATCTATGGTTAGTGGCTCAGTGTGGCCTGGGAGATAGATGGCAGTTTTGGTTTAGGGCCTGTGGTCAGGTGGATCAGGGCCTGGCTCAGGGTTGATTTGGGTGTTGTTATCAGATTAGGGTGGGCTCTAGGGGCAGTATTTTATGGGGTTCATGGTCAGACCAGGGTTTGGTTGGCTATGATTTAGGTGTGGTAGCATTTTTAGGGTTTTAGGGTCAAAGTTTGGCTCAGGATCTTAAATCAGGTTTAGCTTAGTTTAGTTTATTTTATTTTATTTAGTTTATGTAGGTTTATGTAGTTTAGTTTATTTATTTGTTTAGTTTATTTTTTTTATTTTGTTTAGTTGTATTTATTTTTTTTTATGTTTTATTTTTAGTTAATTTTGCATAAGTTTATTTAGGTTTATTTTATTATTTATTTAATTATTTTTTTAGTTTATGTTTGGGTTTTCTTTATTTTAGTTTATTTCATTTTTGTTTAGTTTAGGTTTTATTTTAGTTTAGTTTAGTTTATTTAGGTTTAGGTTTTAAGTTTAGGTTTATTTTAGGTTTATGTAATTTATTTATTTTGGTTTTAGTTTTTTTAGATTTTATTTTATTTAGTTTAGTTTAGCCAAGGTTTATTTTAGGTTTATTTTATTTTTAGATTAGTTTAGGGTTTAGGTTTTATTTAGAGGTTTAGGTTTTATTTAGGTTTAGGTTTTATTTTGTTTATTTATTTTTTTATTTACTTAATTAGTTTATTTATTTTATTTTATTTTGTTTTATCTTTAATTTATTTAGGTTTAAGTTTAGTGTTATTTAGTTTTATTTTATTTAGTTTTATTTTAGGTTTAGCTTTAGTTTAGGTTTATTTTATTTTTTTTTATTTAGGTTTTTTTTTTATTTGTAGTTTAGTTTATTTAGGTTTTGTTTAGGTTTATTTAGTTTATTTATTTTAGTTTTTTTATTTTAGGTTTTGATTATTTATTTTATTTTAGTTTTTATTTTTATTTTATTATTTTAGTTTATGTAGTTTATTTATGTAGGTTTATTTAAGTTTATTTTTTAGGTTTATTTTTACTTTATGCTTAGGTTTATTTCTTTTAATTTAATTTAGTTTTTTTTTTGAATTTTTAAGTTTATTTACTTTTAAGTTTTATTTAATTTAGGTTTAGGTTTATTTTTTATTTATTTAAGTTTTAGTATATTTAGTTTAGTTTATGTTTAGGTTTAGGATTATTCATTTAGGTTTAGGTTTATTTATTTTATTTATTTATTTTTATTAGGTTTATTTTTGGTTTTATTTAGTTTTATTTTATTTTGGGTTTGGTCAGTTTAAGTTTAGTTTAGTTTATTTTTATTTATTTATATAGTATATTTTTGTTTAGTTTATTAATTCATGTTTATTTTATTGTTTAGTTTATTTTATTTATTTATATTTAATTTATTTTATTTTAGTTTATTATTTTATTTATTTTAGCTTATTTTTATTTTTATTTTTAGTTTAGTTTAAGTTTTATTTTAAGTTTAGTTTAGGTTTAGATTTTTATATTATTTTATTTATTTATTTTATTTAATTTAGTTTATTTTATTTTATTTTTTAAGTTGATTTAGTTTAGGGTTTCTTTTATTTTAGGTTTAGGTTTTATTTATTTTATTTATGTTTAGTTTAGTTTATTTTAAGTTTAGGTTTAGAGTTTAGAGATATTTAATTTTAGTTTAGGTTTAGGTTTAGATATTTTTAGTTTTGTTTATTTTACTCAGTTTAGGATTATTTATTTAGTTTAGTTTATTTTATTTATTTAGATTTGGTTTTCATAGTTTAGTTTTAGTTTAGTTCTTAGTAGTTTACTTAGTTTAGTTTAGGTTTATTTAGTTAAAATTTATTTTATTTTTATTTATTTATTTTAGTTTAGTTTATGGTTTAGTTTATTTAGTTTATTTTATTTTATTTACTTTACTTTATTTATTTATTTAGGGTTTAGGTTTAGGTTTAGGTTTAGTTTAATTTTTTAGGTTTAGGTTTAGGTTTTATTATTTAGTTTAGTTTATTTTTTATTTTAGGTTTATTTATTTACGTTTAGTTTAAGTTTAGTTTATGCTTTTTTATTTAGTTTAATTTATTTATTTTGGTAGTGGTAGACCTAAAAATACTTGGTTAAGATGTATAAAAAATCATCTTAGTATACTTGATTTAAATGAGAATTTGACACATTCAATTAAGAAGGATTCATGTAATTAGGGATTAAGGCTTGTTGGGTTTATGTTTAGATTTAAGTTTTATTTAGGTTTAGTTTAGATTTATTTTATAGTTTTATGTAGTTAGGTTTATTTCGTTTGGGTTTTTTTTTATTTAGTTTAGGGTTTATTTTAGGTTTATTTTAGTTTAGATTATTTAGTTTAGTTTATTATTTAGTTTATTTTAGGTTTAGGTTTGTTTTAATTATTTATTTTATTTAGTTTATTTTTAGGTTTTATTTTAGGTTTATAGGTTTATTTATTTGTTTATTTTTAGTTTGTCTAGTTTAGGTTTAGTTTATTTAGTTTGTTAGATTTATGTTTAGGTTTAGGTTTAGGTTTTAGGTTTATTTTTAGATTTATTTTATTCAATTTATTTTATTTAGTTTAGGTTTAGGTATTTATTTATTTAGTTTATTGAGGTTAAGGATTAGGTTTATTTACTTTAGTTTAGGTTTAGCTTTTGGTTTAAGTTTATTTAGTTTGATTTATTTTTAGTTTTTTATTTTGTTCTTATTTATGTTTAGGTTTAGGTTTATTTTATTTAGGTTTAGGTTTATTTTATCTTAGTTTATTTTATTTTTTAGTTTAGGTTTTTTTTATTTATTTAGGTTTAAGTTTATTTAGTTTAGTTTTAGGTTTATTTATTTAGTTTTATTTTAGTTTAGGTTTAGGTTTAGATTTATTTAGTTTATTTTAGGTTTATTTATTTTACTTGGTTTAGTTTATTTATTTTAGGTTTAGGTTTGTATTTAGGTTTATTTCTTAGTTTAGGTTAGGCTATTTATATTCATTTTTTTATTTTAGTTTATTTAGTTTATTTTAGTTTTTTATTGTTTAGGTATTTAGGATTTAGCTTTAGCTTTATTTAGGTCTTTCATTTAATTTATTTAGTAGTTTAGGTCATTTTATTTAGTAGTAGGTTAATTTAGGTTTAGTGGTCAGTTTAGGTTTTGGTTTAGAGCTCAGTTTTAGTTTAGGTTTATTTATTTTATTTAGTTTAGTTTATTTATTTAGAGTTTATGTTTAGTTTAGGTTTATTTAAGTATATTTAATAGGTTTAGGTTTATTTATTTGTTAATATTATCAGTATGTTTAGGTTTAGTTTTTATTTAGTTTAGTTTAGTTTAGTTTATTTATTTAGTTTAGTTTATTTTATTTATTTAGTTTAGTCCAGCTCAGTTTAGGTCAGGTTTTAAGTTTATTTAGTTTATTTAGTTAAGGTTTAAGTTTACATTTAGGTTTAGGTTTATGTTTAGGTTTAGGCATATTTATTTCAGTATTAGTATAGGTTTATTTAGGTTTATTTAGTTTATTTATTTATTTAGTTTATGTTTATTTATTTTAGCCAGTTTAGGTTTATGTAGGTTGTTTATTTTATTTATTTAGTTTATTTTAGTTTAGTTTATATTTAGTATTTTATATTTTAGTTTAGGTTTAGGTTTATTTTTATTTAGTTTATTTTGTTTATTTTAGGTTAGTTTAATTTAGTCTAGTTCATTTAGGTTTATTTATTTAGTTTAGTTTATTTTAGTTTAGATTTAGGTTTATTTATGTTAGTTTATTTATTTTATTTTGTAGTTTAGCTTAGCTTTAGGTTTAGGTTTATTTTAGTATATTTTAGTTTAGTTTATTTAATTTTTTAGGTTTAGTTTTAGGTTTATTTATTTTAGTTTAGTTTAGGTTTATTATATTTAGTTTAGGTTTTGGTATTATTTATTTAGTCTTTATATGTTTAGGTTTATTTAGAGATTTAAGCTATTTAGGTGAGGTTTGGAAGTTTATTTTTAGTTTATTTTTTTAGTTTAGCTCAGTTTATTTTTAGTTTTAGTTTTAGATTTTATTTGTTTAGTTTAGTTTGTTTTATTTTAGTTTAGGTTTATTATTTTAAGTTGATTTCAATTTAGTTTAGTTTAGGTTTTTAGGTTATATAAGTTTAGTTTAGGTTTTATTTTTTTAGTTTAGTTTTGGGCTTTATTTAGGTTTAAGCATTTTAGTTTAGTTTAGGTTTATTTTATTTATTTTAGTTTTAGGTTTAAGTTTAGGTTTATGTTTATTTATTTAGTTTATTTAGTTTTATTATTTTAGTTTATTTATTTAAGTTTAGGTTTAGGTTTAGGTTTATTTTATTTTAGGTTTATCCATCTTATTTATTTTAGGTTTAGGTTTATTTTTTTAGTTTAGTTTATTTAGTTTATAGGTTCAGTTTATTTAGTTTCATTTATTTAGTTTACTATTTAGTTTAAGTTTAAGGTTTAGGTTTATTTTATTTAGTTTATTTAGTTTAGGTTTGTTTAAGTTTATTTACTTTATTTTAGTTTAGGTTTAGGTATTAGTTTATTTTAGTTTATTTATTTTATTTTATATTTAGGTTTTATAGGTTTAGTTTATTTATTTAGTTTAGTTTATTTATTTTTTGTGCAGTTTAGTTTAGGTTTATTTTAGGTTTTATTTAGTTTAGTTTTAGGGTTTATTCATTTTAGTTTAGTTTTTTTATTTTGTTTATTTTAATTTAGTTTATTTTAATTTAGGTAGGTTTAGATTTTAGGTTTATTTAATTTAGTTTATTTATTTTATTTTATTTTATTTTTATTTATTTATTTATTTATTTTAAGTGTAGGTTTATTTAGTTTATTTTTTTTATTCTAGTTATTTTATTTATTTAATTTAGGTTTAGGTTTAGCTTTAAGTTTATTTTATCTAGTTTATTTATTTTATTTATTTATTTTATTTATTTTGGGTTTAGGTTTAGATTTAGGTTTAGGTTTAGGTTTTTTTATTTAGTTTAGTTTATTTTAGTTTAAGTTTTTTTAGTTTAGTTTAGGTTTATTTATTTATTAAGTTTATTTTTATTTTAGTTTATTTTTAGTTTAGTTTAGGTTTAGTTTATTTATTTAGTTTTGTTTATTTAGTTTATTTCTAATTTAGTTTATTTTATTTTTATTTAGTTTAGTTTATGTTTAGGTTTAGGTTTAGGTTTATTTAGATTTTGTTAGTTTAGTTTATTTACTCCAGTTTAAGTTTAGGTTAAGGTTTAGGTTTAGGCTTATTAGTTTAAGTTTTGGTTTAGGTTTAGATTTTAATTTAGTTTAGGTTTAAGTCTAATTTTATATTTATTTAGGTTTAGGTTTATTTATTTGGTTTAGTTTATTTAGTTTATTTTATTTAGTTTATGTTTAGAATTTATTTATTTTAATTTAGTTTAGTTTAGTTTATTTTAGTTTAAGTTTAGGTTTAGTTAATTTAGTTTAGTTTATTTATTTATTTTAGTTTAGGTTTTCATTTATTTAGTTTATTTAGTTAATTTTATTTTTATTTTATTTTATTTAGTTTAGTTTATTTAGTTTAGGTTTATTTTATTTTATTAATTTAGTTTTTTATTTAGTTTAGGTTTAGCTTTGGTTTTTTATTTAGTTTAGGTTTTATTTGGGTTTATTTTAGTTTAGTTATTTATTTTATTTAGTTTATTTTAGTTTATGTCATGTTTATTTTAGGTTTTTAATTTAGTTTAGGTTTTTTTAGTTTTAGGTTTGTTTAGGTTTAGGTTTATTTAGTTTAGGTTTATTTTATTTAGGTTTAGTTTATTTATTTTAGTTTATTTTATTTTATTATTTCTTTTAGTTTATATTTTATTTAGGTTTATTTATTTAGGTTTAGGTTTAGGTTTTTTTTGGTTTTAGGTTTAGGTTTATTTTAAATATTTAGTTTAGTTTATTTAGGTTTATTATGTTTATTTATTTATTTAGGTTTAGGTTTATTTAGGTTGAGGTTTATTTTAGTTTATTTTATTTAGGTTTAGGTCATTTATTATTTATTTATTTAGGTTTAGGTTTATTTTATTTTATGTTTATTTAGGTTAATTTTTTATTTAGTTTAGTTTATTTTAGGTTTAGTTATTTAGTTTTAGTTTATTTGGGTTTTATCTATTTAGTTTTGTTTAGGTTTAGGTTTAGGTTTATTTTATAGTTTAGGATTATTTAGGTTTTATTTATTTAGTTTAGGTTTAGATTAGGTTTATTTATTTATATCTTTTAGGTTTAGGTTTAGGTTTATTTTAATTTAGTTCATTTTATTTAAGTTTAGTTTAGGTTTGGTTAGTTTAGGTTTAGTTTTTTTATTTAGGTTTTAGGTTTATTTTAAGTTTAGGGTTTAGGTTTAGGTTTAGGTTTTGGATTTTAGTTATATTTAGTTTAGTTTAGTTTATTTTATTTAGTTTACATTTTATTTGTTTAGTTTATTTTATTTTATTTTATTTATTTAGTTTAGGTTTAGGTATATTTTATTTAGTTTATTTATTTTATTAGTTTATTTTATTTTGTTTAGGTTTAGGTTTAGGTTTTGTTTTATTTAGTTTAGTTTATTTTAGTTTAGGTTTATTTAATTTATTTTATTTTAGTTTATTTTAGTTTAGTTTATTTTAGGTTTATTTATTTAGTTTTCTTATTTAGTTTATTTTTTTTTGTTTATTTATTTTGTTTATTTTAGTTTAGTTAGTTTATAGTTTATTTAGGTTTCATTAGTTTAGCTTATTTAGTTTGGTTTAGTTTTAGGTTTAGGTTTAGATTTAGCTTTTTAGTTTAGGTTTTAGGTTTAAGTTTTATTTTATTTTTATTTAGCCTTAGTTTATTTTATTTAGTTTAGTTTTTAATTAATTTAATTTATTAATTGAGTTTATTTATTTTTAGTTTAGTTTTAGTTTTATTTTAATTTAATTTTAGTTTAGTTTATTTTATGTTTAGTTTATTTTATTTAATGTAGTTTATTTATTTTATTTATTTTATTTAGGTTTTAAGTTTTATTTAGTTTATTTATTTATTTAGTTATTATTTTATTTATTTAGTTTATAGTTAGTTTATTTAGGTTTTAGGTTTATTTTAATTTATTTATTTAGTTTATTTTATAATTGGTTTATGTTTAGGTTTTGGTTTAGATTTATTTAGGTTTAGGTTTTATTTAGTTTAGGTTTATTTAGTTGAAGTTTAAGTTTAGGTTTTATTTTAGTTTGGGTTTATTAATTTAAGTTTAGGTTTAGGTTTAGTTTGGTAGGTTTATTTAAGTTCAAATTTATTTAGTTTAGGTTTATTTTATTTAGGTTTAGTTTTTATATTAGTTTATATTATTTTATTTTTTAATTTTAGTTCAAGTTTATTTTATTTAGTTATTTTTTAGGTTTGTAGGTTTATTTTTATTTAGGTCTTAGGTTTAAGTTTAGTTTAGTTTTTATTAAGTTTAGTTTAGGTTTAGGTTTATTTTTTTATTAATTTTGGTTTATTTATTTAGGCTTGTTTAGTGTTTATTTATTATTTTATATTTTATTTAGTTTAGGTTTATTTATTTTAGTTTAGGTTTAGTTTAATTTAGTTTAGGTTTAGTTTATTATTTTAGTTTATTTTATTTATATGTTTTTAATTTAGTTTTTAGTTTAGGTTTAGGTTTATTTTAGTTTATTTTAGTTTAGTTTAGTTTGTTTATTTATTTAGTTTATTTTAGTTAGTTTATTTATTTAGTTTAGTTTTAATTTATTTAGTTTAATTTAGTTTAGTTTATTTTAGTTTATTTATTTTATTTTAGTAGGTTTAGGTTTATTTTTATTTATTTTAGTTTATTTTTTAGTTTATTTAGTTTAGTTTATGTAGGTTTAGATTTAATTTAGTTTATTTTATTGATTTTAGTTTAGGTTTTAGTTTATTTAGTTCATTTATTTTATTTATTTTATTTATTTATTTATTTTTTATTTATTTTATTTTATTTAGTTTATGTTTATTTATTTTATTTATTTATTTTTTAGTTTAGGTTTAGGTTTTTGTTTATTTATTTAGTTTAGATTTTTGGGGTTTAGGTTTAGGTTTCATGTAGTTTAGGTGTTTTTAGGGTTTAGTGGTTTAGGGTTTTTTTTTTTTAATATTTATGTAGGGTCTGGGGTTTAGATTTAGTCAGGTTTAGTTTTTGCTTAGTTTTTTTTTAAACAAATTAACCAAACAGGTTTAGCTTATTTTAGTTATTTTAGTTTACTTTATTTTTTTATTTTATTTTTTTATTTTATTGAGGTTTATTTTTTAATTTTATTTAGTTTATTTTATTTATGGTTTATTTATTTTGTTTAGGTTTTCATTTTAGTTTATTTTTTTTAGGTTTAGGTTTAGGTTTTGTTTATTTTTTTTTTAGTTTTAATGTTATTTTATTTTTTAGGTTTAAGTTTTATTTTTTATTTTAGGTTTAGGTTTAGATTTTATTTTCTTTTTGTTTAAGTTTAGGTTTTAGATTTATTTTAGGTTTTATTTTTAGTTAAGGTTTAGATTTATTTTATATTTTATTTTATTTTGTTTAGTGTTTAGGTTTAGTATATTTGAGGTTTATTTTTAGGTTTTATTTATTTTATTTAGTTTATTTTATTTTAGTTTTAGGTTTATTTTATTTTGTTTATTTTAAGTTTAGGTATTATTTTTACATTAGGGTTTACATTTCATTTTTTATTTATTTTTAAGTTTTCTTTAAGGTTTATTTTTATTATTAGGTTTTATTTAGTTTTATCCTATTTTATTTTAGGTTTATTTTATTTTTATTTTACTTTTTGATTTTATTTTATTTAGGTTTTTTTATGTTTATTTTATTTAATTTACTTTAGCATGGGTTTTTATCTATTTTACTTTAGTTTTATTTTTATTTTTATTTTACTTTACTTAGTTTAGGTTTAGGTTTAGGTTTTAATTTAGTTTTTATTTTATTTTTTTATTTAATTTAGGTTTAGGTTATTTTTGTTTTATTTTGTTTAAGTTTTAAGTTTTGGGTTTAGGGTTTAGGGTTTAGGGTTTTGGGCTGTGGGTAAGTAGGGGTTTTTTGGAGGTTTTTTTTTTTTTTTTTGTTTTAATTTAGTAAACTCATAGGTTTAATTTTATTTAGTTTATTTATTTTATTTGTTTAATTTAGTTTATTTTATGTTTTTTTTATTTAGGTTTATTTTTTATTTAATTCAGTTTATTTATTCTATTTTCATTTATTTTAGTTTAGTTTTTATTTTAGTTTATTTTATTTTATTTTAGGTTTAGTTTAGGTTTATTTTTTTAGTTTAGTTTATTTTATTTTATTTTTTTTTTAGGTTTATGATTTTTTTATTTTTTTTAGGTTTTAGGTTTTTATTTTATTTTTTAGTTTATTTTTTTTTTATTTTAGTTTAGGTTTAGTTTAGTTTAGTTTATTTTAGGTTTAGATTTAGGTTTTATTTATTTTAGTTTAGGTTTGTTTATTTTATTTTATTTTTTAGGTTTTTCATAGTTTAGGGTTTAGGTTTTTTTTTATAAATTTTGAGGCTTTATTTTTTGGTTTATTTTTTAGGTTTAGGTTTTTATTTAGTTTTGATTTTATTTCATTTTAGGTTTAGTTTTTATTTTATTATGTTTTTACTTTTTAGTTTAGTTTAGATTTTTATTTATTTTATTTTAATTTAGTTTTTTTAGGTTTAGGTTTAGGTTTAGGTTTTAGTTTATGTTTTTATTTTTTTATTTTTTTATTTTATTTTGGTTTAGGATTTAGTTTATTTTGGTTTATGTTTTTTTTTATATAATCAAACCATCCCTGGGCAAACCCCACACCAACCAAAACCCACAATAGACCAATCACATAAAGCCAAGAACCCAGAAGTGTGGTCGGTGGCTTTAAAAAACCAAGCATTAACTCCACCAAAGCCCCACCAAAAGGAGAAACACAAAATGAAAGATGAATAGGGGTAACAACACAACCCAACAATACAATCCCAAAGGCATAACAAACCACGACTATCTCAGAAAGCAATTCAAATCCAAAAAACCTCCACCCAAATAACAAAATAGTATAAGCAACACCAAAGAGAGAGGAAAGCCATAGGGAGACCAAGAGGGCATCCAAAAATTACCATCAAAACCACAACCAAGGTAGCAGGAAAAACACCAAATCCAGACCACCAAGAGGCAAATATCGGAAACAAGGACATCAAAATAAATGGGAGAGATTCCAACAACCAACTTAAATCCCGATACACCAAGTCAGGGCATAAGTATCCAAGGCAAGATAGCATCTAATCCCAAGTCACCAAGCTAGAGAGAGCCACAACAAGCCCTCAGCAAACACTAGGCCAATCTAATCAGAGGAGCAACTGCCAACAAACCATTAAGCATAGAAAAAAAACAACCACATCAATCTCCTCCAGTAAATAAAAACCCAAGTCAGGAAGAAAACAGGACCACAAAGCAGTTGTCCTCATACCAATAAATTGATAAAACAACCAATAAAAAAACACCAACCCAAACCAAGAAAATAACCAAAAGAATTGAAAAAACCAAAGCTAAGCAAATCTGAAGAGACCAATACACCCAACAACCAACCACCATAGTAGTAAGTTCAAATTCAAGGGAGCTAACCAAAATAAAAGGTTAACCCAATATAGAGCCCAAAATAGGGAAAGAAGAACAATGAGCATAGCCATAACCCACCTAGAGATCTCCAAAAAACCAAGAAACAAAATTGGTAGTCACTCAACAAAACCAAAGTATAAAATGCCAAAGAGAACCACCCAACCACAAGCAAGAAATCAAGAGGAAAGGAACAAGGCCAGAGAGAAAGAAAGCCCCTTCCAAACCATATTGAGTAGACAATCACCACAAAAGAGAAACAGGAGGACAACAATTAGAAAAAAGTTACCTCCAATCCACAAGGCAGAGAGTAAAACCAACTAGCAGAAACCTCCAAGAGAAACCAAGAAAGGAGAACATCAACCACCAAAAACCCCAAAACTACACCAAAGTAGAAGAGACCAAGAAACATGAAAAAATGACCACCCAAAATAGTTAGGTAAACTAAAAAAGAAAATTGTAGCATCTAGCAGAACCAACCATAGTAGCCAAAAATTCAATTCAAATAATGTAATAGGAAGCCAAAACCTGAGGCAAACCCAAGATCAATTAGTGTAAGGGGTAGGCCAAAATCAGGCACAACCACAACCCAATAGGAGACCCCCAAAACATCACTAGCTGTGTGACAAAATGAGCCTAGCATGAGCCACATAAAGATAACCATTAGTCTTAGAGGATATGAAAATTAATTAAACTAAAACCAACAAGGCAGCTTTCATATAAAGTGAGATTGACAAGCACCCTATAAAAAATAGCAAAAACAACATTCTTGTGAGGGAAGCAAAAAAAAATAACCAAAAATTAGACTGAATAAAACCACCATAGAAATATGATCAACAAAATAATTGAAAGATAAAATCTGAGGTAAGGTAGTCCAGTGTTATCCAGATTGACTAGGCCATGTAGATGCTTAAGTAAGCTATGGTTATCAAATAAAGTGAGCTCATTTAATTCAACTCCCAAATTAGCCAGGAAATCATCACAAGCATTACCTTCAGGATGAATGTGAAAATTTTTGTAGCAAACTTGAGAAAGAAGCTTTTTAATGTGATTAAGAAGATAAAATAAGCCATCATTCCCCATTTTATTAGTATTGAGCATATCAAGTAGAAGAAGAGCATCAACTTCAATCCAAATATTAAAAAGGCTTATGATTAAACAAATATCAATAGCTTTATTAACAACCATGAGCTCAAAGACAACAAGCTTTGAGGGGGTATAATCACAAATTATACACCTTTAGAATCCCTAAGAATTCCACCACAACCATATTTGTTTGGGGAAATGGAACTATTGATCTTAATAATAGATTAATCCAATAATCCTAACACTCTTGCATGAAGGGTCATCATGCAAAGTGATACCCAAATTTTTAGTCACAATTTATATAACCTCTAAAATGAATATTACTAATTAAATTTGCATTAAACAAAGCAATTTTTTTCTTTAATTCTAGAAAGGATCCTTTTATGGTTCATAGGGATGCCTCGATATTTAGCATCATTTATAAACATCCAAATGAACCAAATAAGGGTAATAGCAATTAAAACTTTCATATGACCTTTCACAGTTTTATGGAAACAAACTTCAAGAAGTTGATATAACAAAAGAGAGCCATGAAAATAGTTAGTGTTAAATAAATCATCATACCATATCCAAAGTTTGGAAGTAATAGCACCATTGACAAAAACATGATTAACATTTTCAATATGAAAGAAACATTAACACTTAGAAGGTAAATAAAACCCTTTTAGCCAGAGTAAGCAATCTACAAGAATGAAGTTATTCAAACTCCTTCAAGCTAAAATATAATTAGAAATGGGAATGATATTGTTCCAAAGTTTAATGAAAACATTAGAGGTGTTTTGTTTATTTCTAATACAATTCCAAACCTCTTTAAGAATGAAATCTCTATTGTAAGAGAGCTTGAATTTGATCGTTTATTAGAAAAGATAGTGATGTTGCAAAACTTGTCAAAAATAGTAATAGGAATGTAGTTCTCAAGTTTGTTTTCATTCCAATTGTTATTAAGAAAAAAAGAGTTAACTTTGATACTAGTAGTAGAGTGTGTAGATAAAAGGGGGTCAATAGAGCCATTACCAATCCAATTATCTTGCCAAAAGATAGAAGAGTCCGAATGAATACCCTAAGATATTAAAGATTCAACAACCCATTTAATGGAGCAAAGCCTTTACCAAAACAGAGAGTCACCAACTTTATAAGCACAGATAAGAGGGTGTTTACCTTAGCAATATTTTTCTATCATAAAATTTTCCCAAAGGCTATCATTCTTTCTAAAATTCTACTAGAGAATATGAGAGAAGAAAGTCATAGATTCACGAATAGGTTTGCAACCAAGACCACCTTCACCCAAATAACCATAACATTTATACCTAGATGAACAATGCATTCTTTTAATAGAATTATTGGATCCCCAAAAAATTTATTAAGCAAGTTTATCAATTCTAATAAGAGTAGAATTAGTGGGAATAATAATTTGAATCAAATAAAGAGGCATAGAATTTAGAGTTCTCTTAAGAATAGTGTGTCTACCACCAAAGGAAAGTAAATGGAATTCCCAAACAAAAATTTTATTTCAATTTATTTGAATTAACTCATCAAAAAGATGGGATCATTTTGGACCTTTAAATGAGAGAACCCAAGTACTTAAGAGGTAAGTGTTGATGTTTAAAATTAGTGATATGTCATTTGATTGATTTTATTATTAGAGATACTTGAAGAAATAATAAAATATTTTTTTTATCATTGATAGAAAGACCACTTTCTACCAAATTTATTTAAAAAAATCTTGAGGTTCTTGATATGTTGAATAGAAGCATTGCAAAAATAATTGAAATCATCTACAAACTTAAGTGGGAAATAGGAAGACCACCAAGAGTATTGTAGTACATACTAGGATTGTTTAAAAACAACTCATTGATGCTATAAGATAAGAACTTAACAGGAATAATAAATAAATTAGGAGATAAAGGATCCCCTTATCTTAAGCCATGGAAGAAGGAAAGAAGATCCAAAGCTTCCCTATTAAGAAAAATAAAAGCAAGCATTCTTAAGACAAATTTTAATAAGAAAAGTAAATTTATCAAAACCAAATAAATTCAATATGGAAAGGAAATTTGAAGAGATATTATCAAAAGCTTTGGTAATATAATTTGAAAAGAATGTTTCCACCTCTAGTCTTAGCATCTAAGTCATGAATTAATTCGGGCAAGTAAAATGTTATCATAAATAGATCTACTTTAAGAAAACTAGTTTGGTTGAGATAGATAATCTTATGAAGTAAATGCTTTGACAAGAATTTTGGAAATCAACTTATTGAAGAAGGTGCAAAAACTAATAGATCTAAAATCACTCCAATAGTCTGGATTATCTTTCTTAAGTATGAGAATAATATAAGTGCTAGAAAAATATCTAGGAAAAGTATTACCATTACAAAAAAATCAACCACATCCTCAATCAAATCATTTTTAATAATAAACCAACAAATTTGAAAAAAATGAGTAGTAAAACCCTCCCACAACAAATGAATCTATGATCATGCTATTAAGAACTTTAAAATTTTATCTTCAGCATAATAGTAAGAAAAATCATAGTCATCATTAGTAATAATAGAATCAAGTGCGATTTAGAAATAGTTTCATAAGATCAAGTCTTATTTAGCATAGTTCTAAAGTATTTAATAACCAATCCTTAATATCATTATTCTCCATAATCCATTCTCCATTGTAATCTTTAATTTTTAAATATTATTTAAAGCCATCTTTTATTAACTTAACCATGAAAATACTTAGTATTGTCACCATCCAATATGTTTACTTGTAGCTTTTGATGCCAAAAGCTCTTCCATGTTTTGAAAATTAATTTATCTTTCACCTAGTCGTCCTTAATCTTAGAAGGATTAGACATAATAGAGACCTCAAGATCATAAACCATTTTTTTCCATATCTTTGATATTAGCAAAAGGATTTTAAAATAATGCTTATTCTACCAACCCATTTGCTTAAGTCTTTTAAGCTTAAACCAAAGTCTATTCATCCCCATAATCAAATTATCAGGATGTAAAAGAACTTTCCAATTATTAACCACAACATTAAAAAAATCAATATGTTGAATCCACATGTTCTGAAATCTAAAAGGAGAGAGAGTTTTTAATCTATTAAAATTATCTTTAATAGAAATCAAAATAGTAACATGATTAGACAAGGTTTTGGTTAAATGATAGAGTAATATGGTAATCCAATGAGTATTAAATAGAATATGATACAACCTTTGTCAAAGTATAGAGTTTTACCAAGTATAATAGAACCTTTAAAACTAATATCAATCAAATTACAATAAAAGGATCATATTAGAAAATTTTTCCATGGAATGAATATTAGGAGAGCAACCACCACTTCATTCAAAAGTGAGTAAAATTGTATTGGAATCACCACCAACAAACTTAGGTTTATTGACAGAGGTAGCAAAATTCCTCAAATTATCCCAAAGAAGATTTCATCCGATCTAAGCCCACACACATTAATCGCCATAAGAGATTTGAGCATTGACAACTTGTTGAAAATCATCAAGAATAGAAACATCTACAAAGTTATTTCAAAAACACCAATTCTTATTATTGACATTAGAGAAAAATTTATTGAAATCGATCATTCTAGCAACATGGTTAATTTTATTAGCATGAATAAGAGGCTCCAGAAAAAATAAGTAAACAAATATTATGTATACGATAAAGATTTTTAATACAATTACGAATAGAGGTACCGATCCCTCTTACATTCCAAATAATAAAATTAAACATAATAAAATAAAAAGTGGTTAAAAAAGGTTAATTAAGAGAGGAGAAGGAGGTTGTAGCCGATTTAGTATTTCTTAGCAATTTGGGAAGGAAGTTTTTAACATTTTTTCTCTTTTTAGCATGATAAGTCTGGAAACCATTTTCTTTTTCCATATAATCATCATCTGAGAAGCATTTAGCAACATTGGTCTTAGGTTTATTTTTTTGGTCTAGGTTTTTATTTATTTTTTATTTTATTTTATCTTAGATTTGATTTATTTTATTTTAGGTTTAGTTTTATTTTAGGTTTATTTTATTTTTTTTATTGAGTTCTGGTTTTATTTATTCTCTTTAGTTTAATTATTATTTTCTATTTTATTTTATTTTTAGGTTTAGTTTGGGTTTCAATTTGGGTTTTATATTATATTATATTATTTTCTTATTTAGGTTTAAGTTTAGGGTTTATGATTTAATGTCTTAAGGTTTAGTGTTTAGGATTTAAGTTTTAGGGTTTAGTGTTTTGGGTTTAGGGTATTTAGGATTCACGGTTTATTGTTTAGGTTTTAGGTTTAGGATTTAGGTTTTAATTTAAGGTTTAGACTTTAGGTTTTAGTTTTTTAAGTTTAGGATTTATTTATGGTTTAGGGTTTATGTGGTTTAGGGTTTAGGGTTAACAATTTTTTAAATTAAGCAAAAAAGTTTAGGTTTATTTAGTTTACTTTTATTTATTTTAGTTTAATTTGAATTTTAACTTTTATTTAGGTTTATTTTATTTTATTTAATTTAGTTATGTTCTTATTTCTTATTTTTTAGGTTTAGGCTTATTTTTAGTTGAGTTTAACTTTATTTTATTTTTAAGTTTAGGTTTTATTTTTATTTTGGTTTAGGTTTAGGTTTTAATTTCATTTTAGGGTTAGGTTTGGTTTTATTTTTGGTTTTTTATTTGGGTTTTATTTTAGTTGTGGTTTAGGTTTATTTTATTTTATTTATTTTATTATTATTTATTTTAAATTTTTTTTTTAGGTTTTATTTTAAGGTTTATTTTAAGGTTTAGGTTTATTTTTTTTTATTTTAGGTTGATTTTAATTTTATTTTACATTTAGTTTTTATTTTGTTTAAGTTTTTTATTCTAAGGTTTATTTTATTTTTAGTTTAGTTTAAGTTTTTATTTATTTTATTTTAATTTAATTTTATTAGTTTATTTTATTTTATTTTAGGTTTAGTTTTATTTTAGGTTTTATTTTATTTTATTTTATTTAGGTTTTAATTTATTTTATGTTTTATTTAGTTTATTTTAAGTTTTGGTCTGATTAGTGTGGTAGGGTTTAGGGTTTAGGTTTTGGGTTTGTAGGTTTTTGGTTTAGGGATGAGGGTTTAGGGCTTAGGGTTTAGGGTTTAGGTTTTAAGGCTTAGGGTTTAGGGTTTTAGGGTTTAGTAGTGGTAGGGTTTTAGGTTTGGGGTTTGGTTTGGGTTAGGGTTTGGTTTGGGTTTAGGGTGGTTTTAGGTTCAAGTTTAGGGTTTAGGGTTTTGGCATTTTAATGAGAACAAATTTAGATTAAACATTTCTTTTTTTCAATTTCACCAACAAAGTAACACACCAAGTTTTCTAAGAAATGTTTACATAGATAAGAAATGAGCATGCAGAAAATCCAAAATCCTATATAACTAGAATTGTCTCTACTATAAAGACACGCTCCATATGTATCGATCATTCTTCATTTCTTGGTTCCCATCAACCACCCCACCTCTTTAGTAGTGAGATCCGCCATATCCCCATCTCTCCCACCACCACAACAACTATAACTTTTGTCGCTCCTCCTGCCACCAAAACCACCACTGCTCTGACCACCACCTCCATATCTACTAGCACCTCCAGATCTCCCACCACCACTGCGATAATCGCTACCTCTACCTTTGCCTCCACCATGAGATCTAGACTAATCCTAGTTGACGGTGATGTTCCTATCGTCAAGGTTCTGCCCATTCTTAGGGTTTAGGTTTATTAAGTTTTTTGGGTTTATACTTATTTTTAATTTATTTAATTACTTTAGTTTAGTTTGTGGAATTTAATTTAGGGTTTAGGGTTAGGGTCTTTAGGGTTTATGATTTAGATTTTAGGTTTTATACTTTAGGTTTTATTTTAGGTTTTAGGGTTAGGGTTTAGGGTTTAGGGTTAAGGGTTTAGTGTTTAGGATTTAGGGCTTATAATTAGTTTAGGGTTTTAAGATTTATGGTTTAGGTTTAGGGTTTGGGTTTAGGGTTTAGGGTTTAGGGTTTATGGTTTATTTTTTATGGTCTAGGATTTTTTTAAGGTTTTGGGGTATTTTTTGGGAAAGTTAGATTTTATTAAAATAAAAGGAAAAGATATAATGTCTTTAAAGGTAAAGCTCTAAAATTCTACTTAGAGCTACAAGAAACCCAGGTAAACCCCATCAAAGTACAGAAAAAGAAGAGAAAATAAAGAGCAAATATAGTGCAAAAAGCATAAGAGAAAATATGGAGTATAAAACAAATCCCAAAATAGTAAAGGATGAGTCGAAATTCATGATTTCTTTGAGAAAGAAAGATAAGCAAGATCCACAACAACAACACTTGGGTTGATCAATGACCATTCCCTAGGTTCCAACCTATAAAAAAATCTAGCACTACAAAGGAAAAAGTCATTGCTAGAAAAGATAAGTATAAAGAGAGGAAAAGGAGAGAGCTAAGAAAGAGAAGGCTCGGGCTTAGTTAAGATCATCTCGAGGGCCAATAATACATATGAGCATCCAAACTTCCTAAAGAAGGGTTACAATCATATGTAATGTTACCAACCAGAGAGAAGAGTTGAGTAACATTAATGGCATCATCAAGATACTTGATATAAGCAAACATCGCTACTATAGTTCTAGATCTAGTAGCAATAAAGATCAACTAGCAACTAGCTAGTGAAACCACCAAACAAAACCACAATGACAGTCACAATAACCCGAGAGAGGCTATAACAAAGTCAATACCAACAACCATTAACCAAATACCCATCCAAGCTCCAAACCAGGAAAACTAGAACCATCAAGAACACCGACCAATGCCAATTAATAAAGAAACAACCAACAAAACCAAGGTAGAGCCCTCAAACCAAAGTTCCAATAATAAGTAGCCAAGCCAAACCAGGTGAGCAACCACAAATGACTAAATAGCTCAGAAATGAAACCATCAACTAAAGGAAACATAAGCTTCAACTATTGAAAATCACCAGAATACAAAACAACCACATAAAAGTGGGCCAGAGGTAGCCACCAACCACCATAAACTAAAAAGTCCAATCCAAAAAAATCAATAAAGTTTTAGCTAGCACAGCAAAATGTTGTACCAAATTGTGAAGTTTAGGTTTTAGGTTTAGGGTTCAGGTTTTATTTAAGGGTTTAGGGTTTTTGGTTTTTTTTAATAGAGAACAAATTTAGATTCAACACTTCTATTATTCAATTCATCAACAAAGTAACACACCAAGTTTCCTAAGACACAAGTGCGATGACATAGATAAAAAAGGAGAACACATAGCGCAAATCCAAAACCCTAGATAACTAGAACCATCACTAATATAATGACATAGTTCCATAAGCAGTAGATCGGATTGGCTATTCTTTAGTTTCTCCAGTTCCCATCGGAACCACCCTGGCCTCTTGAGTAGTAGGATCCACCATCATATCCCCAGTGTTTCCCTCTGCCACCATCATGGCTATAACCTCTGTCGCTCCTCCCGCTTCCATAACAACCACTGCTCCGACCACCACCTCCATATCCACCAACACCTCAAGAATCCACACCACCATTATGATAACCGCAACCTCCACCTTCGCCTCCACCACTAGATCTAGACTGAGCTTGGTTGACGGTGATGTTCCCATGGTCAAGGTTTTGCACATTCTTAGGGTTTAGGTTTATATTTTATTAGGGTTTAGGCTTATTTTTAATTTAGTTACTTTAGGTATAAGTTTAGGTTTGGGGGTTTGTTTTAGGGTTTAGTTTAGGTTTAGGGTTTAGAGTTTAGGGTTTAGTGGTTTTAGCTTGTGGTTTAGTTTTTAGGGTTTAGGGTTTAGTGTTAGGGTTTTGAATTTAGGGCTTAGGGTTTTTGGTTGTGGGTTTAGGTTTAGGGTTTAGGGTTTAGTGTTTAGGATTTAGGGTTTGGTTACAAAAAAATTTAAACCCAGTAGGTTTAGGTTTATTTAGTATATTTAGTTTACTTTATTATTTATTTTATTTAGGTTTAATTTTTATTTTTATTTAATTTAGTTTTTACATAAGTTTAGGTTTTAATTTAGTTTATATTTTAAGTTTAGGTGTTTTTTAGTTGAGTTTTATTTTATTTTATCTTTAAGTTTAGGTTTTCTTTTATTGGTTTGGGTTTAGGATTTTATTTTATTTTTTTTAGGTTTAGGTTTTCAATTTTTAGGTTTATTTTTCTTTATTTTTAGTTTAGGTTTAGGTTTAGTTTCATTTTATTTTATTTTATTTTGTTTAGGTTTAGGTTTAGGTTTAGATATTATTTAGGTTTAGGTTTACATTTTAATTATTAGAGTTTACTTAATTTTAGTTTAGGTTTAGGTTTATTTTATTTTGATTATTATATTTTATTAGGTTTTATTTTAGTTTATTTAGGTTTTATTTTTTATTTATTTTAGGATTTATTTTTAGGTTTATTTTTCAGGTATAGGTTTTTATTTAGTTTTTCTTTTCTTTTATAGCAAGATCATTTTATTTTTAATTTATGTTTAGTTTTTATTTTATTTTGTTTTTTATTCTGAGGTTTATTTTAATTTTATTTTTTTAGTTTAAATTTTATATATTTTACTTTAGTTTATGTTTAGGTTTAGTTTAAATTTTAGTTTAGGTTTTATTTTTTTATTTTATTTATTTATTTAGGTTTAGGTATTTATTTATTTTATTTTGGTTTATTTAGCCCAGGTAGGTGCCTGTGGCCTGGCACATAAAGGGCTCAGTGGTCCTGGTTTTAGTGGGGTTTAGGCTAAGGCTCAGAGCCCAGGATCCCAGGGCCTGGCCTAGAGCCCAGTTCAGCTTAGGGTCAGTTTAGATGGGGTAAGATCTGTGGCCTGGGAGTTTAGGTGGTTAGGGCTTAGGGTTTAGGGCCTGGGGTTTTTTTGGCTAGTTTTAGGTTTTAGGCTTTAGGATGTGTGTTTAGGGCTTAGGGTTTAGCTTTAAAGTTTTTAAAATTAAACAAACCAGCTATTATTTATTTATTTACAGTTCATATTTTTATTTAGGTTTATTTTATTTTATTAATTTTATTTTATTTTAGGTTTTCTTTAGTTTATTTGTTAGGAGGATTAGATTTATGTTTTTTGTTTAGTTATATTTTTTATTTTTAGGTTTTGTAATTTATTTTAGGTTTAGGTGGTTTTATTTTATTTATAGGTTTATTTTTTTTAAGTTTAGGTTTAGGGTTATTTTATTTTATTTTTTATTTAGTTTAGGGTTTAGGTTTAGTTTATTTTGGGTTTTTAAGTTTTATTTATTTTAGTTTAGTTTATTTTAGTTTAGGTTTAAGTTTATTTTATTTTGTTTATTTTATTTTTTTAGTTTATTTTAGTTTTATTTTAGGGTTTAGTTTTATTTTTATTTAATTTTAGGTTTATTTTTTTAGGTTTTAGGTTTTCTTAGTTTTATTTTATTTTATTATTTGGTTTATTTTATTTTATTTTATGTGTAGTTTTATTTTATTTGGGCTTTTATTCTTAGATTCATTTTATATTTAAGTTTTTAAGGTTATTATTTATTTTTTTAGTTTATTTATTTTTAATTTTACTTTTAGGTTTAGGTTTAGTCATAAGGTTTTATTATTTAATTATTTATTTATTTTTTAGGTTTTATATTTTATAAGTTTTAATTTAATTAGTTTGGGTTTAGTTGGTGGGTTTTGGCTCATATGTTAGGTTTATGGTAGGGTTTAGTGTTTTTAGGCTTTGGGGGTTTTAGGGTTTAGGGTTTATGGTTGGGATTTTTTTTAAATTAAGCAAACCCAGGTAGGTTTATTTATTTATTTTATCTTTATTTTATTGTTTATTTTATTTTATTTAGTTTAGTTTATTTATTTTAGTTTAGCCTTATTTTATTTTTAGGCTTAGGTTTAGGTTTATTTTTAGTGAGCATTTCTAGGTTTAGGTTTATTTTTTATTTATTTTTTATTTAGGTTTAGTTTAGGTTTTATTTTATTTTTTAGGTTTAAGTTCTAGATTTTATTTTATATTTTAGTTTTATTTTATTTTATTTATTTTAGGTTTAGATTTAGGTTTAGGTTTTATTTATTTAGTTTAGGTTTAGGTTTATTTTATTTTGTTTATTTCATTTTATTTTTTAGGTTTAGGTTTTTATTTTATTTATTTTGGTATAATTTTTTTTTAGGATTTTATTTAGTTTTAATTTTATTTTATTTTAGGTGTATTTTAGGTTTTATTTTTTTATTTTAGTAGTTTATTTTATTTTATTTTACTTTAGGTTTAGGTTTTATTTTTTTTAGTCAAGTTTTTTATTATTTATTTTAGGTTTTATTTTTTATGTATATTTTAGCTTAAGTTTTTATTTAGTTTTATTTTATTTTATTTTAAGTTGATTTTATTTCATTTTATGTTTAGGTTTTACTTTATTTAGGTTTTTTTATTTTAGGTTTATTTTATTTTTTTTTAGTTTTTTAGGTTTTATTTATTTTATTTTGATTTAGGTTTAGGCTTAGTTAAGTTTTCGTTTAGTTTTATTTTATTTTATTTTTTATTTATGTTTAGGTTTTTAATATTTTTAGTTTTAGGTTTTATTTAGTTTAGGTTTATTTTTTTAGGTGACTAGGGTTTTGGGTTAGTTTAGGGTTTAAGGTTTAGGGTTTTTCAGTTTAGGGTTTAGGTTTTAGGGTTTAAGGTTTATGATTTAGTGTTTATGGTTTAGAGTTTAGCATTTAGTTTTTTTTTAAATTTAGTAAACTGGTAGGTTTAGGTTTATTTTTTTATTTAGATAAAAAATGAGCACATGAGAAAATCAAAACCCTAAATAATTAGAATTGTCTCACTGTAAGAAATAATTCCATAAGTAGTTGATGAATGGGTCATTATTTAGTTTCTAGTTCCCATCAACTACTAACCCGCTGAGTAGCCTGATCCACCATCATATCCTCGATCTCTCCGCCACCACCATGGTCGTAACCTTCACCCTCACCTCCATAACCACTTGCTCACCCTCCAAACCCAAGACCTCCAGATCCCCAACCACCTATGCATAACGCATCCATCTTCCAGCTGATCTAAATGAGCCTGGACTGATGATGTTCTGGGCCAAGGTTCTCACCCATTCTAGGGTTTAGGTTTTACTTTTAATTTAGTTATTTAGCTTAGTTTAGGCTTGGGGTTTAGGGTTTAGGTTTAGTGGGTTTATTTAGGTTTAGGGTTTTGGGTTTATGCATTTTGGGTTGGGGGTTTATGAATGGATTTAAAGTTTAGGGTTTAGGGTTTTAAGGTTTAGGTTTAGGGTTTACTATTTAAGGTTTAGGATTTGGGGCTTATAGTTTTTTTTAAGTAAATTGGTAGTTTAGGTTTATTTTGTTTATTTAATTTATTTATTTTATATTTTTTATTTTATTTTATTTATTTATTTTAATTTGGTTTATTTTAGTTTAGTATATTTATTTTAGGCTGTTTATTTTAGTTTAGGTTATTCTTTAATTTTAAGTTTAGGTTTAGGTTTAGTTTATCTTTTAGTTTAGTTTATTTTATTTATTTAGTTTTATTTTTTTATTTAGGTTTAGTTTAGGTTTTATTTTAGTTTTAGGTTTAGGTTTTGGTTTTTATTTTATGTTTATTTTTAGGTTTTATTTTTAAATTTAGGTTTAGGTTTATTTTAGTTTATTTATTTTATTTAGTTTATAGGTTTAAGTTTATTTTATTTTAGGTTTAGTTTTAGGTATTTATTTTAGTTTAGGTTTAGGTTTACTTTATTTTTATTTTATGTTTTTTTTTAGATTAGAGTTTAGGTCCTTTTTTATTTATTTTATTTTTTAGGTTTAGGTTTTATTTAGTATTTATTAGATTTTATTTTATATTTATTTTTTAATTTAGTTTAGATTTTATTTTTCATTTAATTTATTTTTCATAGTTTAGATTTAGGTTTTAGTTTATGTTTTATTCTTTATTTCTTTATTTTGGTTTAGGTTTATTTATTTATTTTGATTATTTTAGCCTAGGTGGATTTAGGATTTAGGTGGGTTATTTTGGCACTGGGTATGGGGATCCGTAGTGGAGTGGCCCAGGTTTTAGGATTTAGGGTGGGTTTATGATTTAGGAAGGTGGGGTTTGGTAGGAGGTTTGTGGTTAGGTTATATTTTATTTTATTTTATTTATTTAGGGTTAGATTGTGTTTAGGTTTAAGTGAGGTTTAAAGTTTAGATTAGTTTTGGATTTGTATTTATTGTTTTTATTTTTTTTTTTAGACTAAGAAAACCCGATAGGTTTAAGTTTATCTAGTTTATTATTTATTTATGTTAGTTTATTTTATTTTTTAATTTTATATAGGTTTATTTTTTATTTTTATTTAATTTATTTTAGTATTATTTTTTATATTTACAATTTTATTTTAGTTTATCTTTAAGTTTAGGTTTATGTTTATTTTTATTTTAGTTTAGTTTTATATTTTATATTTTAAATTAAAGTTTTATTTTTTATTTTGAGTTTAGGTCTAGGTTTTATTTTATTTTAGGTTTAGGTTTTAGGTTTTATTTTAGTTTATTTTTAGGTTTAGGTTTTATTTTAGCATGTTTTATTTTATTTATTTTATGGTTTAGTTTAGTTTAATTTTATTGGTTTTATTTATTTTTTTACTTACCTTTATCTTAGTTTAGGTTTAGTTTATTTTATTTTGTTTATTTTAGGTTTAGGTTTTCTCTAGTTTATGGTTTAGGTTTTATATTTTATTTATTAGTTTTATTTTATTTTATCTTTGTTTAGTTTTATTTTATTTAGGTTTTTTTATTTAGATTTATTTTTTCATTTAGTTTAGTTTTATTTTTTAATTTATTTTGATTTTATTTAGGATTAGGTTTATGTTCAAGTTATGTTTTAGTAGGTTTTATTTTATTTTATTTAGGTTTAGGTTTTCTTCAAATCTTTTAGGTTTTATTTAGTTTAGGTTTAGGTTTTAAGATTTTAAGGTTTAGCATTTAGGTTTAGGGTATTTTGGTTATAGTTTTAGGTTTAGAGTCAGTAAGGGTTTATGGTCAACATTTAGGGTAGGTTGGGGGTAGGGTTTAGTTTTTAGGGCTTGCTGTTAGTGGGTTTAGGGTTTGGATTTAAGGTTGGTTTGTTTATTATTTATTTTATTTTATTTATTATTTTATGGTTTAGGGCTTAGTAGGTTGGTGGGTCAGGTTGTGGTAGTTAAGCTCAGGGTTTGGGCCTGGGTTTTGGTTTTGGGTGGGGTTGGGTTTAGGGATAGTTAGGGTTTTTTTCTCATATTGTTTTTTCTTTAAATTAAGTAAACTAGTGTTTAGGTTTATTTAGTTTATTTTTATTTATTAATTATATTTTATTTTGATTTTTATTTACTTTTATTTTCTTAAGTTCATTTAATTTAATTTATGTCAATTTATTTTATTTTGGTTTTAGGTTTAGATTTATTAGTTTATTTTATTTTATTATTTTTATGCTTTATTTTATTTTAAGTTTAGGTTTTAGGTTTTATTTTAGGTTTATTTTAGGTTTTATTTTTATTTAGGTTTAGTTTATTATTTTATTTTTAGTTTTTTTAAAGTTTAGTTTATGTTTTTTAGGTTTTATTTATTTTTAGTTTATTTAGTTTATATTTTAGTTTTATTTTAGGTTTATTTATTTTAATTTTAGGTTTTATTTTTTTAGTTTAGGTTTTATTTTTTATTTATTTTTATTTTTATATTTTAGGTATTTTATTTATTTTAAATTTTATTTTATTTTAGGTTTATTTCATTTTATTATAGGTTTAGTTCATTTTATTTAGGTTTTAATTTTTTTATTTTAGTTTAGGTTTTTTATTTATTTTATTTTTTTAGTTTTTTTATTTTTTTTTTATTTTTTTTTTTTTAGTTTAGTTTAGGTTGTAGTTTTTTTTTTTTAATTGATTTTTTTTATTTTATTTTAGGTTTGGTTTTTTATTAATTTATTTTTTATGTTTTATTTAGTTTATATTTAGGTTTTAATTAGTTTATTTTTCAATTTTTTAATTTAGTTTAGATTTATTTTAGTTTATTTTTTTTATTTAGGGTTTAGGTTTAGTTTATTTTAGGTTTAGTTTTAGGTTTTATTTATTTTAGTTTAATTTATTTTAGTTTATGTTTAGGTTTATTTTATTTTATTTATTTTAATCTTATTTTAGGTTTATATTTATTTAGTTTAGGTCTTTATTTTATTTATGTTTAGTTTAGATTTTATATAGTTTTTAATTTATGTTTATTATTAGTTATTTAGTAGTTTTTTTATTTATTTTTTTTATTTTATTAGTTTATTTTCTTTATTTTAGATTTGGTTTATTTATTTATTTATTTTTAAGTTTTAATTAGTATGTTTGTTTAAGTTTTAGGTTTCTTTTAGATTTAGATTTGTGGATTTTATTTTTGGTTGTTTAGGTTTGGGGTTTGTGGTTTAATTTAGCTTCAGTTTAGGGTTTTAGTGTATAATATGGCTTGTGGTCTTGGGGTTTGTGGGTTTGGGGCTCAGGGTTTTATGGTGGGGTCAGTGGCCTGGGCTAGTTGAGGTCATGGTTTAGGGCTCAGTGGTGGATCTTTAGGGTAGGAGTATTAAGGATTTAGGTTATTTAAGGTTTAGGGCCTAGGTTGGGTTTTATTTTAATTTATTTTTATTTAGGGTATGGTAGCTTGTGGTTTTTTAGGATTTAGAGTTGTAAGTCCATCATACGTTTAGGATTTAAGATTTATGATTATTTAAGGTTTATGATTTAGGATTTGGGTTTAGTTTAGGTTTAGGGTTTAGTGGGGTTTTTAAAAAAAATTGTTTTAGGTTTATTTAGTTTATTAACTTTATTTATTTTTTAGTTTTATCAGTTTATTATTTATTTAGTTTAGTTTATTTATTTTAGTTAATTTATTTTAGTTTTTTTAATTTAGTTTATTTTTAAGTTAAGGTTTAGTTTATGTTTATTTTAATTTAGTTTTACTTTTATTTTATTTTCAAGTTTAGGTTTCTTTTATTTTTTTAGTTTTTTCATTTTATTTTATAGGTTTAGTTATAGGTTTTATTTTTATTTTAGGTTTATTTATTAGTTTATGTTTGGTTATTTTTTGGTATTATTTTACTTTGTTTAGGGTTTTATAGTTTATTTTATTTATTTTAGGTTTTATTTATTTAGTTTAGTTTATTTTTGATTTATTTTATTTTATTTATTTTAAGTTTAAATTTTATTTTATTTGATTTTATTTTTTTTTATTTTATTTTTAATTTTACATTTAATTTTATTTATTTTAGTTATTTTATTTTATTTTTTAGTTTGGTTTTATTTATTTTATTTTTTTATTATTTAATTTAGTAGTTTATTTGTTTATTTAAGTTTTATTTATTTATTTATTTTTATTTATTAGGTTTTTTTATTTATTTATTTAGTTTGGGTTTAGGTTTGGTTAGGTTGTTTTGGGTTTAGTTTGTGGTTTTTAGGTTTGGGGTTTAGGTTTAGGTTTAGGTTGTGGTTTGTTGGTTTGTGCTGGTTTTGGAGTTTTTTAAAGTAACCTAGGTTTATTTACTTTATTTATTTTAGTTTATTTTACTTATTTGATTTATGTTTATTTTATTTTTTCATTTTTTATTTAGTTTTATTTTATTTTATTTTAGGTTTATCTAATTTATTTATTATTTATTTAGGTTTTATCTGTTTTATAGTTTTATTTATTATATATTAGTTTTATTTATTTATTTTGAGGTTTAGGTATTAGTTTTTATTTTATTTTATCTTTATTTTATTTGGTCATTTATTTATCTTATTTTAAGTTATTTAATAGGTTTAAGTTTTAGCTTTAGTCAGTTTCCTAGTTTAGTGTAGGCCTGGCTTAGGGCCCAGCCTAGTAAGGCCCAGGTCAGCCTCAGGGTATAGTGGTTTATTTAGTGGCCCAGGGTTTAGTTTCAGGTCAGGGGAGTTTGCCCAGGCCTGGGGGTTTTAGTCTGGTTGGGAGTGGCCTGTGGTGGAGCTCAGTATAGTAGTGGTCAGAGGGCCTTAGGGCCTAGGGTGGCTCAGGGCTACTCCATAGCCTGGGCTCAGTGGTTGGGTCTGATCTGGGTGGTTGGTCTTATCTCAGCTAGGGGTTGTGCCTAGTGGTTTAGTGTGTGGTTTTTTTAATTTAAGGTTGTGGTGGTTGGGGGCTAGGTGTGGTTCAAGTTTAGTTTAGGTTTATTTTAAAAAACAAGCAATAGGTTTGGTTTTTTTAGTTTAATTTTAGGTTTAGAGATTTTATTTTAAATCAAACCGAAGGTTTAGGTTAATTTAATATTTTTAATTATTTTAATTTTAATTTTAATTTTGGTATGTTTATTTTATTTAGTTTAGTTTATTTGTTTTGTTTATTTTTTAGTTTATTTTAGGTTTAGATTTAAGATGTTTTTTTAGTTTAGTTTTATTTTATTTTATTTTTAGGAGGTTTTATTTTTTTTTATTTTAGGTTAGTTTAGGTTTTTATTTTCATTTTTTTTAGGTTTAGGTCTTATATTTTATTTCTAGGTTTTAGTTTTAGTTTATGTTTAGGTTTTTTTAGTTTATTTTATTGTCTTAAGGTTTAGGTTTAGTTTATTTTAAGTTTGTTTAGGTTTTATTTATTTTAGTTTAGATAATTTTAAGGTTTTATTTATTTTAGTTTACTTTATTTTATTTAGTTTAGATTTAGTTTATTTTAGGTTTTGGTTCAAGTTTTATTTATTCTAGTTTAGTTTATTATAGTTTAGGTTTTAGGTTTATTTTATTTTATTTTATTTTATTATTATTAATCTTTTAAAATTAATTAAACCAAGATGCTTATTTATTTAGTTTATTTTTATTTTATTTGCTCTTTTATTTTAGGTTTAGTATTTTATTTTAGTTCAATTTTATTTTATTTTATTCTTGGTTTTAGATTTTAATCTTAAGTTTAGTTTAGTTTAGTTTTAATTTTATTTTTTTGGTTTTAGGCTCATTTTAATAGTTTTAGTTTAAGTTTTATTTACTCAGTTTTATTTTTATTTTATTTTTATTTAGTTTAGGCTCAGTTTAGTTTACCTATTTTAGGCTCAGTTTATTTATTTTAAGTTTATTTATTTTAACCTTAAGCATTTTCTTTTAAACATGAGTTTGTGGCTCAGTGGTTTTGTGGCTTACAGGCTCTGTCTAAGTTGTGTGGTTTGTGGCTCAGGGCTTTGTGGCTCAGGCTCAGCCTTGTGGCTCAGGCTCAGTGGCTCATTTTACATTTTAGGGTTTGGCTCATTTTAGTTTCTTTATCTTTTTTTAATTTCAGCTTTATTTATTTTAGATTTATTTTATCTCTTAGTTTAGGATCATGTCAAGTATTTTAGTTTAGTTTAGTTTATCTTTAATCTAGTTTATTTCCATTTAGGTTTATTTTTTTTTTATTTTAAATTAGTACTTTATTTAACCTTGGGCTCAGTGGTCAGGTTGCCCATGGTTTCTTTAGAGCTTTAGGCTTTAGGGTTTTAGTTCAGGCTCACCTGCCACCTGGCCAGTAGCTCAGGGTTTGATCAGTTTGTGGTTTAGGGTTGTGGCCTTTATTTAATGTCAGGGCTCAGATGTTTTGCCTAGTTAGTTTTAGGTTTTGGTTTTTGGCTATTTATCTTTATTTTGTTTTAATGTTGAGTAAACCAATAAGTTTAGTTATTTTATTTATTTTCTTATTTTAGTTTATTTACTTTATTTCTTTATTTAGGTTTTTTTTATTTTATTTAATTTATTTAGATTTATTTTATTTTGGTTTCTTATTTTTATCTTTAGTTATATATTTAAGCTCTTTTCTTTATTTTTTATGTTTATTTTATTTTATTTTGTTTGTCTCTTATTTATTTTTTCTAGTTTGTTTTATTTATATCTTTTATTTAGGTTTTTATTTTAGCCTATTCTTTAGGTTTTTATTAATCAGCTTATTTTATTTAGCCTATCTTATCTTTATCTTTGCTCACTTAGCTCTAGCTTCAGGGTGGTCAGTCTAATCTTATCTTTAGCTTGTATTTTTTAAGCTTCTATTTTGTTATATCTTGTGCCTAAGCTCATTTTGTGCAGGTTTGGTCTGAGCTCAGTCAGGCCTTAGGTGGCTGTGGCTTTGGTCTGGGCCTAGGGCCTTAAAGCCTAGCTCAGTGGCCTTGGCCTAGGGCTCAGGCCTGTTTTGTCGTTTAGGTTTAGGGCTCATGGTCTGATTTAGGTCAGGATTATGTTTTATTTTATGTGTAAACCCAGGTTTAGTTTATTTATTTATTATTTAATTTAGTTTATTTTATCTCTGTGTATTTATTTATTTATTTCATATTATTTAGGTTATTTAGTTTATCTTTTTATTTATTTTAGTTTATTTTTATCTTTAGTTTATTTTATTTATTTTATTTTCAATTTATTTTATTTAGCCTTATTTTATCTTATTCTGTTAATATTCTTTTTTATTAGGTTTAGTTTATATTTATTTTTGTTTTAGTTTTCTTTAGTTTTGGTTTTATATTTTAGTTCACTTTAGTTTTATTTTTTTGTTTTTTTCTTTTTTAGGTTTTAGCTAGATTTTAGCTCATGATCTATTTTATCATCTATTTTATTTCTAGTTTTCTTTTATTTATTTTATTTTTAGGTCTTTATCATTTTAGGTAAGTTTTAGAATTCACCCTTTTACCTGGCCTGCGGCCTAGGGTTTATGCCTGTGTTATGGTCAGGTCACTAGTGGCTATGGCTCAGTATTTAGGCCTCTGTGGCCCAGGTCTTTACTGCTCAAGGTTTGGGCCTGTGGTTTATTTAGGATTTTGTTTATGATCTGTGGCCTGGGGCTCAGTCCATTTAGGGCTCAGGGTTTTAGCTTTTGTTTATGGCCTAGTGTTTTTACGCCATGGGCCTTTATTTAGCCCAGTCCTTTATAGGCCTTGGGGTCTGGGTTTAGGGCTCCCTCCTGTAGTGGTCTGTGGCCCATGGCTCAGTGGCTCAGGTCAATGCCTTTCTTTGGCCAGGTGTTTTTCCTTTGGGCCCATGGCTCATGGTCTATCAAAGCCAAGGCTCCCTGGCCTTAGTTTAGGTTTATCTTTAAAATGTAAACCCGCAGGTCTTGGTTTATTTTAATTTATCTTTAGTATTAGTATTATTGTAGTGATCAGGGTTATTAGTTTAGATTTTAAAAAATCAAGTAAACCAACAAGTTTAGTTTGTTTTAATTTTTATTTATTATCTTTATTTTATTTGGTTTTTATTTTATCTTTCATTTATTTATCTTTGTATTTATCTTAGTTTATTTTATCTTTTAGGTTTAGGTTTAGATTTTATTTTTAGTGAGTTTATTTTATTTATTTTAGTTAGTTTTAGGTTTTAATTTTGAGGCTCAGTCTAGTAATTAGGTTTTATTTTTAGTTTATGTTTATGTTTATTTTAATTTAGCCTATTTTATTTAGCTTTAGGCTTAGTATTTTAGGTGCTTAGGCTCAGCTCATTTATCTTAGTTTATCTTATCTTAATTTAGGTGCTTATTTATTTTATTTATCTTTAGCCTTATCTTTCAAGCCTTAAGATAGTGGTCTGGCATTTAGGCCTAGTGGCTCAGTGGCTCAGGCCTTAGGGCTGTGGATCAGGTAGGCCCAGGATTGTGGTTTAGGGCCCATGGTCAGGCCTAGCCTGTGGTTTGTAGTGGCCTAGGGTCTTGTGGCAAGGATCATGGCTAGTAGGTTGGGGATCTTTATTTTCCTTTAATGTTAAGCAAACCAAGGGTTTATGTTTATTTAGTTTTTTTATTTATTTTAGTTTATCTTTAATCTTTTATTTAGGTTTATTTTTATTTCATTTTTTATTTTAGTTTTTTATTTTAGTTTTATTTATTATCTTTAAGTTTATTTTATTTTATTTTAGGTTTAGTTTTATTTTATTTTGTTTTTAATTTTTTTTCTTTTTAGATTTGGTTTTATTTATTTTATCTTATTTAGTTTTATTTTTATTTTTTTGTTTTAAGCCTAGGTTTAAGTTTAGTTTCATGTTTTTTTTTTATTTATTTATTTTTTCTGTTTTTATTTATTTCTTTAGTTTAGTTTTAGCTTTAGATTTTAGTGTGGCCAGGTCTCTGGCCTAGGGTCTAGTGGCCTAGCTTTCAACGCTAAGGATTATGATCTTAGGCTGGTTTGCTGTCAGGCTCTAGCTTTGTGGCTGTTGGGGTTTGCTTTATAAGGTGGGGGTTAGCACTTAGGATTCAGGGTCACTTTGGCCTAGTATTTTAGGTTTTAGATTTTGTGGCCTAGGGTTTTAGAGGTTTTAGTGCCTAGTGGCCTAGTTTTATCTTTTTACATTATATTTTATCTTTTTCTTTATTTATCTTATTTGGTTTTATTTATTTTTTTTATTTTATCTTTAGTTTATCTTTAGCTCGATTTAGTTTAGATTTATTTAGCTGAGTTTTATTTTGATTTTATCTTTTCAGGCTTTTTTTGGTTTTTATTTAATCTTTGTGCTCAGTAGGCCTAATTTTAGGCTCCATTTATGTTTTAGTTTCATTTTAATTTAGCATTTTATTTAGCTTATGTTCTGCTAGTCTCTCCATTTTTGCCTAGGCTCAGTTTTATTTTATCTTAGTTTATCATTTTAATCTTAGGCTTTAAGCTTTATTTTATCTTTATTTATTTTGCCTTTATTTTTTTTTAAGCCTAAGACATGTACTCGCTTTGTAGTGGCTCAGGATCAGGTTTTAGTCTTGAGGATCAGTTTTCTCTTTGTGGATCAGTGGCTCTAGTTTAGGGTCTTGTCAGGTTTGTGGCCTGGTGGCCTGGTTGGCTCGATTTTTAGTTCTCAGGGTTGGATTTTATTTTCTTTAATGTTAAGTAAACCAAGAGGTTTATGCCTATTTTAGTTTTATTTTTTTATTTATCTTAGTTTATTTCATTCCTTTTTTTTTTGGTTTATTTTATTTCATTTTATTTGTTTTTGTTTATTTTTTATTTTATTTTCTTTATCTTTATTTTATTTTATTTTATTTAGTTTTATCTTTATCTTTTTTAATTTTTCCCAGATTTATTTATTTTATCTTATTTTTCATTTAGTTTTATTTTATTATTTCTTTGTTTCTTAAGTTTCAGTTTAAGTTTTAGTTTTATGTTTCATTTTATCTTTTATTTAGTTTATTTATTTATCTTTGTTAGGTTTTATTTAGTTTATGTTTAGCTTTAGCCTTATGTATTTAGATCTAGGGTCAGGGCCCATACAGTTTAGGGCCCAGGCTTAATGCCAAGCACATGATCTTTAAGGTTAGCTTAGGGTCAGGCTCTAGTTTAGGGCTCAGTTAAGGGTGGCCTTTGGCTTCATACTCAGGCCCAGGCCTGTGGATTACAGGCCAGGGGTCTTGTGGCTCAGCCTAGGGTCTTTAGATCTTAGGAGTTTAGGTAGCCTGCGCCTGGGCCTAGTGGTTTTATTTTTTTAGTTTATTATATTTTATTTATTTGGTTTATTTTTTTTCATTTGGTCATTTATTTTAGTTTATTTATTTTAGTTTATTTTTAGTTTCTGCAGTTTAGATTTATCTTTTAGTTGAGTTTATATTGATTTTATTTTTTTTAGCTTTTATTTGTCGCCCAGTTTAGGTTTTTATTTTTATTTTTTTTAGTCAGGTTTTTTATCTTAGGTTTATGTTTAGGTTCATTTTTTAGTTTATGTTTATGTTTATTTTTAATTTTATCTTATTTATTTAGCCTTTTATTTAGCCTAGGCTCAGTTTATTTATTTTAGTTTATTTATTTTATTTTAGATTTAAGTTTATTTTATTTTATTTATTTTATGTTTATTTTTTTATGCTCAGATTACGTGGTCTTGGGGTTTGAGGGCTCCAGTGGTCTAGGCTCAGGCCTAGTGTGGCCTTGGCTCAGTGGCTCTATTATGGCTAGTATTTGCAGGCTCATGGCTCAGTTTGGATTTTGTTTATATTTTTTATATTTTTATGTTAGATAAATTAGGTTTAGGTTTATTTTATTTATTTTACTTATTTTAGTTTATTTTAATCTTTATTTAGGTTTATTTTATCTTCATTTGTTTAGGTTTTATTTACTTTTATTATATTTTATTTAAGTTTCTTCCTTGTTTTATTGTTTAGTTTTATTATATCTTGGTTTTAAATTTGTTCCTTAGTTTCTTTATTTATTTTATCTTAGTTTAGTTTTATTTTTATTTTATTTTATGTGGTTTTAGTTTATGTTTCATTTTTTTTAGTTAATTTATTTTATTTTGTGCCTTATTTAGTCATCTTAAGTGTTTAGTGTGGTTGTGGTCTTGGGTCTCAGGGGCTCAGGCCTAGGGTCAGCCAGCCCAGTAGGGTCTTTAGGCTCAGGTCTGTGCCCAAGTTGCAGGATTTGGCCCAGTGGTCTAGGTTCTCAGTATTCATTTGTGGCCCAGAAATGGTGGGTTTGTGGCTCAGTGGCTAGTGTCTGGGCCTGTGGCTTAAGGATCTGTGGTTCAGGATTTAAGCCTGGCCTCCATTTACCACTAGGCTCAGTGGTCATCTTTAGGGTTTGAGTTTTGGGTTTGTGGTCTCATGATCTTGGCTTTTGGCCAGTAGGGTCAGGCCTAGATTTGGTTTAGTGGCTGGGCTTTATAGCTCATGGTTAGTTTTTGTTTGTGCCTGGGGTTTAGGGCTTTAGGGGTGGTCTGTGCTGCCTTAATTTATGTTTATTTTAAAATATAAACCCGACAGTTTGGTTTTATTTATTTTTATTTTTTGTGAGTATTTTATTTTTATTTTATTTATGTTTACTTTTATTTTTATTTAGTTTAGTTTATTTATTTTAAATCATTTATTTTAGTTTTGGTTTTTTTATTTTACTTTTTTTCAGGTTTAGGTTTTTGAGTTTTATTTTTATTTTATTTTATTTATGTTTAGATTTTAGGTTTTATTTTATGTTTATTTTAAGTTTTATTTTAATTTATGTTTATGTCTATTTTAATTTAGTTTATTTTATTTTAGCTTCAGTTCTTATTTTAGGTTTAGTTTTATTATTTATTTATTTTATTTATTTGTGTGATTAAGTTATTTATTTTGTTTATTATTATTTTGTTTAGTTTAGTGGCTGGCCTAGGGCCTGTGGTCAGTTAGGGCTAAGGCTCAGGGCCTAGATCAGTTTCAGGGTCTTGTGTGGCTCAGGCTCGGCCTAGTGCCTAGTGGTTAGGCCTGGGCATGAGCCTTTTGGTGGCTTGTGGCTCAGGCATGAACAGGAATCTTTATTTTATCTTTATGTTAAGCAAACAAGCAAGTTTAGTTAATTTAGTTTATCTTTATTTATCTTTTAATCCACTTTAAATCCTAGGTTTATTTTATTTTTACCTTTTATTTAGGTTTTATTTAGTCTTTATTTTAATCTTTTATTTTTATCTTTAGGTCTAGTTTATCTTTATTTAAGTCTCATTTTTTCCTTATTTACATTTATCTTTATCTAGCCATTTTACTTTTATTTTTTATTTTAAGTTTAGTTTAGGTTTTATTATTTTATCTTTATTTATCTTGTTTATCTTATCTTGGTTTAGCTCATTTACATTCTTGTCAGCTCATTTAGCCTAGCTCTGCTGCCTGCTCTGTAGAGCCTGGGCCTCACCTGGCCTCAGGCCCAGGTCCTGGGGTCCCGTGGCCTGTTGTCTCTGTGGCTGGCCTGTCAGGTATCCTGGGGTGGTTCAGCCCCCAGGGCCTAGGGCCTCAGCTCAGTGGTCATGGATCTTGTGGGCAGGGGTCTGGGCGTCAAGCCCACCCCATGAGCCTGGTCCCAGTGGCCTCAGTGTCATCTGTGGCTCAGGGCTCCTTGTGCTCTGTGGCTAAGCCTTAATCTTGCTGCCTGGATCTTGGGCTCCAGCCTTGGGTCTTAACGCTCAGTACCTTTGGGTCCTGGGGCTCAGTCCCCTGTGGCCCAGCCTGCAAAGGTCAGGTCTTTATGGGTCCGTATTCAGTATCTCACCTAGTGGCCCAGGGCCTCAGGCCCAGGGGTCTTGGGCTCCTGGGGTCTTGGGTAGTGGCCTGGCCTGTGGCCAGCAGTGCCCAGGGTCAGGGTCTTTAGCTCAGGTCAGGCCTGGGCTGATCAGAAGATTCTTAGCCCAGGCCTTGTGCCTGGGTCCGTGCCTTTTAATTTAGGTTTATTTTAAAACATGCAAACCAGAGGTTTTTTGTCTTAGCTTATTTTAGAATCAGTGGTCAGGGTCAGGATCATAGGCTTCAGGCTTTTTGCCAGGTTTAAGTTCATTTAGTTTATTTTATCTTTTAGTTTATTTTATTTTATTCCTTATTTGTTTTTATCTTATTTATTTTAGGTTTATTTATTTTAATTTATATTTTAGGTTTAGTTTAGGCTTAGGTTTATATTTTAGTTTAGTTTTATTTTATTTTATTTATCAGGTTTTATTTTTATTTAGGTTTTATTTTCTATTTTAGGTTTAGGTTTTGTTTCTCCTTGGTTTATTTTATGTTTTATTTTTAGTTTAGGTTTATTTTAGTTTATTTTATTTTATTTATTGAAGCTTTAGGTTTAGTTTAGGTTTTGTTTATTTTATTTTAGTTTGTTTAAGGTTTTACTTATTTTAGTTTATTTATTTTATTTATTAGTTTTGGTTTAGTTTAGTTTATATTAAGTTTAGGTTTAAGTTGTATTTATTTTATTTTAGGTTTAGTTTATTTTATTTTTTTTATTTTAATTATTTATCTATTTTAAAATTAAGTAAACCTAGGTTTAGATTTATTTAGTTTTGTTTATTTATTTTAGTTTATTTTATTCTTTATTTTATTTAGGTTTATTTTTTTTGTTTTATTTAGTTTAGTTTATTTTATTTTAGTTTTGGTTTTATTTTAGTTTATTTTTTATATTTAAGTTTAGGTTTATTTTTTAGTGGAGTTTTTTTTAAAAGAAAATTTTGGTTTTATTTTTTATTTTTAGGTTTTGGTTTAGGTTTTTATCTTATTTTTTTAGGTTTGATTTTGTTTTATCAGGTTTTATTTTGTAGTTTAGGTTTCATGTTTTTTTTATTTTATTTTTTATTTAGTTTAGGTTTAGGTTATTTTGGTTTAGGTTTAGGTTTTATTTATTTTAGTTTAGTTTAAATTAGTTTAGGTTTCTATTTTATCTTATTTTATTTAAGTTTTGTTTTTTTTTCCTGTGTTTGTGGTCTGGTGTTTGGGTTTTGGGTCTCTGGGGTTAGGTTCATGGCCTGGGGTAGTTTTATGGTTTGGGGGGTAGGATCATACCTCAAGGTTTAGTGGTAGGATCATATATATATACATATCCACAAAACCAAGAGTCTAAGTTTATTTAATCCATTCTTTATCTATCTAGTTTATCTTTAATTTCATTTAGGCCTATTTCATTTCACTCACTCAAGTTTTATTTAATTTATATTTTATCTTACTCAGGCCTATTATTTTATCTTTAGCGCCAAGAGCTGCTGGGGCTGCAAAGCTCAGTGGTCATGTGATCAGTGGTCCCGTCAGTGGCTCTGGGCTTTAGTGGCCTAGTGGCCTTGTGCTTAAGGCCTAGTGCGGCCTGGGGCCTAGTGGCTCAGTTTAGGGTCTTAGGTTTGCTGTCCAGGCCACTGCTTCTGGGGCAAGGCTCAGTGATCAATGCCTGGGACCTTAGTTTAGAGCCCAAGCTCAGTGGCTCAGCTCAGTGGCTCAGCCAGTGGCCTGGGCCTGTGGCTCAGTTTGGCTCATTATCTTAGGTCCAAGGCCAGGGCCTTTTATTTATTTAGGGCCTAGGGTTTAGGGCTTTTAGTCCAGGGTTCAAGTTTTAGTTTATTTTTTATTTTAAAAAAGTAAAAAGTTTTGTTTTTTTTTTAATTATTTTAAGGTCTGTATTTTTAAAAAAATTAAGTAAAACCAAAAGGGTTAGGTTTATTTTAATTATTTTGTTTATTTTTTTATTTATGTTAGTTTATTTTATTTTATTTTATTTAGTTTTATTTATTTTATCTTTATTATTATTATTTATTTTCTAGGTTTAGTTTAGATTTAGGTTTATTTTTTATTTTAGTTTTTTTTAGGTTTTAGTTTTATTCATTTTTAGGTTCTATTTTCTTTTAAGTTTAGGTTTTAGGTTTTTATTTTATGTTTATTTTTAGGTTTAGGTTTATTTTTAGTTTATTTTATTTTATTTAGTTTAGTTTTAGTCAGTTTAGTTCATTTTAGGTTAAGGATTAGATTTTATTTATTTTAGTTTTAGGTTTTGGTTTATTTTATTTTGTTTATTTATTTTATTTAGTTTAGGTTTAGGTTTAGGTTTAAGTGATATTTATTTTAGTTTAGTTTATTTTAGTTTTGGTTTAGATTTTGTTTGGTTTATTTTAATTATTTATCTTTTTTAAAATTAAGTAAACTGGTGGGTTTAGATTTAATTAGTTTATTTTTTTATTTTTTTAGTTTTGCCTTTTTATTGTAAAGACATAGTTCCAAAAGATAGCTAGAACCATTTCTACTGTAAAGACATAGTTCCAAAATAAACGTAATCGGATCTGCTCTTCGCTTCTCCACTTCCCATCGAACTATCCTCGCCTTCTCAGAGTAGAGGGATCCACCATTATATCTCGATGTCTCCCCTACCACAACAATAGCTCTAACCTTCGCCGCTTCCTCCCACCTCGAGCAACCACCACTACTTTGACCACCACCTTCATATCCACCAACACCCTAGATCCCCATGACCACTACAAAACCGATGCATCCTCAGCTCCACCACCAAATCTAGATCGAGCCTGGGCTGACAGTGAGTAGTTTAGGTCTTTTAGGTTTTGTGGTTTATGTTTTATTTTTAATTTATTTAGTTACTTTTAAGTTTAGGGTTTAAGATTTTGGGGTTTATGCTTTCTAAGTTTAGGGTCTAAGGTCAGTTTTGGGTTGTGGTTTAGGTTTGCTTATTTTAAGGGTTTGTGGGTTTACTATTGTATGTTTAATGTTGGGTTTGTGGTTTAGGCTTTGGGTTACTTTTAGGGTATTAGGGTTTAGGGTTTAGGATTTAGGGTTTTAGGTTTCTTTTTTAAATTAAGTAAACTAGTAAGTTTAAGTTTATTTAGTTTACTTAGTTTATTTTTATTTTTTTTGTTTCTTTTATTTTTAAATTTTATTTAGGTTTATTTTTCTTTTTTATTAATTTAATTTATTTATTTTAACATAGGTT